>MU190175.1:30690-45365 GCA_016904865.1 Pissodes strobi | reverse complement strand
GCCTTTGAACGCGACTTATTTGCCTTTTTGCCTCCGTCTGCATGGTTCTAGTCCACCATACTACTGAACCATACGGTATCATTGGTCTTACCACTGCTGTGTCATTTTGGGATTGAGGCCCCAATTCTTTCCGCACATCCTTCTGCATCTTCCTTAAGAGTTGCTTTTTGGATGCGTGGTTTCCAGGTAAGCTCCTGGTCAAATATGACTCCTAGATATTTTGCTTCATTGGAAAAAGGTATTTCTTCTCCATTTATCGCCAGTGGTTTTAGTCCTGTACGGGCTCGCCTTCTAGTAAATGGAATGATTATCGTCTTTTTTGGGTTAACTGATAGCTGTTCATCTTTGCACCACTTCTCCACTATTTTGAGAGCTTTTTGGCTTCTCTCTGAGAGAGTACTGGCAAATCTGCCTCGTACTACAATCGTTAGGTCGTCTGCATATCCTAGACAGTAAAAGCCTTCTGCAGACAGTTTTTGTAATAAGTCGTCCACTAATATGGCCCATAGTAGTGGAGATAGAACTCCCCCCTGGGGGCATCCTTTTCCCACCGTTGCCTTTGTGGTTGTTTCTCCCAGAGTGGCTGAGATTATCCTGTGCTTTAGACTAGTTTCTATCCATTTGCGCAGTGCTGTTGGATTCCATCTCCTTTCCAACGCGCTTATGATAGAGTCTGTTGAGGCGTGATTGGAAGCCCCTTCTATGTCCAGGAATGTGGCTACGGCAATCTCCTTGTCCTCTATGGACCTTGAAAGCAGCCTATTTAGGTCGTCCAGGGCTAGGTCTGTCGACTTTCCTGGTTGGTAAGCATATTGACGTTCACTTAGAGGGAACGCCTGTTGAGTATTATCCCTGATATACCTATCTACTAGCCTTTCCAGGGTCTTGAGCATAAAAGAAGATAGGCTTATGGGTCTATATGACTTTGGTGTGCGGTCCAAGATTCTGCCAACTTTCGGCAGGTATAGGACCCTTACCTGTTGCCATAGACTAGGTACAACGCCCCAGGCTAGACACCCTCTAAATATTCTGCACAGATGTGGTAATAAGATGTCCTGACCTTTTTGCAGAAGTATGGGGTGTATTTCGTCTAGGCCTGGTGACTTAAATGGTTGGAATTGGTTGATGGTACATTTAAACTTCGCAGGTGTTACTACCTCTTTAATTATTTCCCACTCCTGTCTACCTGGTCTTTGTGGCCTTGGCTTAGGCGAAAGGTCAGATGGGTCTGTTAATTGCGTTGCTGTCGGAAAGTGTGCCTTTAGGAGCAGTGTTAAACTTTCCTCAGCTGTCTTGGTGTACGTGTTGTCCTCCTTTTTGAGGAGCTCGGCATTGTTGCTTGTGTTTTCTTTTGCTACGACTTTGTGAATTCGGGCGCATGCTGGGGTCTCGTTTACCCTTTCGCAGAACCTTTTCCAAGAGTCCCGTTTGGCTTTTGGTATCTCTGTAAAGGTCTCAGCCATTGGTTGCTTTGTCTTTATTAAATAGCCTTCTGACGGTTTCCCTCAGCGTTCCGAGTTTTCCGTTCCACCAGACTGTGCTTTCTTTTTGTTTCGAGGTTTTAACTGGGCAATTGTCCTGATAAGCCGTAGCTATTGCTTCTCTAATCAGCTGTACTGTGACTTCTAAATTTTCCGCGTTCTTAACCTTGTTTGTTACCCTTTGTAGACCTTCTTCGAGGGATTTTGAATATTCTACCCAGTTTGTGTCACGGGGATTTCTAAACAGTATTGCTTTAGGGGAGGGGATTTTAAAATCAAAGTTAATATGCCTGTGATCAGAGCAGGATGGTTCATCTGATACCATCCAATTGTGGATCATGTCGCACGTCCTGTTAGAACTTAAGGTCACGTCAAGGACCTCCTGACGGGCTCTCGTTACGAATATTGGTTCGTTGCCTACATTGGCAATATTTAAACCTTCTGCTAAAATAAATTGTAATAAGGACCTCTTCCATTGACGTTCGTGCTGCCCTACATCGTGTGATGTGCGTTAGCTTCACATCCTAGAATGAGTTGGAGCTTCTGTTCCTCACAGTAGGATATAAAATCCTTGAGCATCTGCGGTGGACATATTTGCTCCTCTCCGGGGAAGTAGGCGGAATATGCAACTATGCTTCTTCCACCTTCCTTCGTGGGTAGTGACAGGATAGCTGTAACAAAATCACCCGAGCATAGCCCCGGGATTAGGGTACATTTAATCCTATTGTTATGAATGATACATGTACGAGGTTTATTAGCTGACCTATCGCACAGTAACTTACCTTGGGAGGGCTTGAGGCCTATAATTTTCCCTTCGTTGATCCAAGGTTCCTGCAGGAGGGCAATGTCTAGGCCTTCATGTTCAAATCTGCGACATAGCACGGTCGAGGCGGCCTTTGCATGTTGCAGATTTGCCTGCAGGAACTTGAGATTGCCCTCTACTTTGAAGACTCTTCTGGAGTGACACCACCGTCGTCCGTCTCCATGGCCGTGTCAGGTGCTATCGTCTTCAAAGGGCTGACGCCTTGAGCCGTTTCCGGTTTTTCAGTGTCCTCTTGTTGGCACGTTTCTGGGATTGACTACTGACCGGGTGCCTTTGGTGGGATGCCTCCTTCCTTGACGCGGAACTTAATTTTTCCTATGCCAAAGAATGGTGACATATCCACTTTTTGAAGGTGGTCGAATGAGGCCTTGTCCATTGAAAAGGTCCACAACTGGCCTTTTCCGGTTTGGGATTTTCCGAAGACAGTCCACAGCTCGGTGTTGAGTCACCTGTAGCCTTTTTAGGATCCTTTCCTTGGATAGCTGTTCCCCATATTCGTCTGGGACGGACAGTGTGCAGGCGTATGGCTTCGGGATCTCTTCTCCTTCCAACGCCTTCAGTTGTGCATTCTCCCATGGCTTTAGTGACGGGACCAGGTCCTTTAGCCATCTGGCACCTGAGGTGTGGGGTAACAGAGCTGCGAACAGGAACCGGCTGAACCACGGAAATGAAACTTTGAGGAAACGTCGCCTACTTAAAGCGCCCTTCTTATTTTATCCTTGAATTCGCTCGCAGGGATGTCTTGTCCATAGTACTAAGCAGAGCTTCGTGTTCCCATAACTATACAAATTCAAGTATTTTCGAATACAAATATTTTTTACAGAAAGGACTACATTCCCTAGTATGGGTATGTGTACAAATATTGCAACCAAAGTTGAATTAATTGTGTACTCTACGATATTTAACAATCGCACATAAAACTTTCCTATATATTTACGAGCAGCTCCAGCCCTTATCAATTTTTACTACTTTCCAGTCTTATATCGACCATCGACTTGCCATTATAAAGTCTTTACCGTACATAAACACGTATATAATGACGTTAGTCGTATAAAGTTTATATTTTTCTTTGGCTTTCTTTGTTTACTTTTAAGAGAACATAAAATTCGTTCGCGATTTAATGCGAGTTTTATTATTATCAGGACGTAACGACAGCTATTTGCTCTAGAAAACGGGTTACAGTGTAGCGGCACTCGCAATAGATTTGGATACGATATACACATTATAATATTGGATAGCCACAAAATTTAGACGTCTTACGTCTCAAGTTGGCCATGTTGTGTTTTGTTAATAATAATCAAAATGCATTCTAAAATAAGGTGATGATGCACAAAATAAAAACCGCAAAATAATTATGATACAAATATAAAAATAAATTCAGCAAAAAAAAACAAAAACAAATACATAGTAAACCTATGGTCTTATTTCTGTCAAGGCCTAGCGATACTAGAGGCAGTTATATAGGATTTCCTACACTTATATGGGTTAGAAAATAAAACAGCAAAATATCTATGAATCGCTTCAGTAACACAATAATTACCAAAAATGCAAATTATGTTGGTGTGAAGCAATAGAATAATCAAATAAAATAATACAAAAAATAATTTTAAGTGAACATGACAATTACGAAAAATGCTATTGGTGTCAGGTGTGGGGTAACAGAGCTTTTAATTCTAAAAAGCGTTTCAACGTCACAATTATTAATTGGTGTCAGGTGTAAGGCAACAGAATAGTCAAATAAAATAATACAAATAATTAATTCTAAGTGTCAACATGTCAATTACGAAAAATGCCATTGGGGTCAGGTGTGGGGTTATGGCAACTTTTCCTGTCCGTTTAGGAAACCTACCTATAAATTCGAACGGTAGCCAGTTATGCAGTGGAGAGCTAGGTTCGTGGATCCTCGGTACACTTTAATTGGGCACCATCAAGTCAACTGGGACTCAACTTGGAAAAAACTACAATGTTAAATCTTGCAAAGTAATTTTTGGAGGAGCTTTTCAATAAGGCATAATTTTTCCCCAAAATAAATACTTTATTCTTTCCCTACTAATGAGGAGATCTCTTGATATAAAACAACAATTATACGGTACAATTACAATCATATGTATAAACAATAAAGCAATAGAAAAAGAGCTTACATAATATTGACTATTATCAACAACGGTATCAGATACAAACTGTTAGGCAAATATTCGGCATACCCAGTAATAGGTCACCAGAATGATAGTACATAGCGCACAGGGTGTAAAATTCATGAATTTTATTCTGCCGAAATATGAAATAAAATATGTGTATAATCACTCAATCTGTAGATAATATAAATTTGCCAAAGACAGCTTTACAAATAGGTAAATGATATTACTTACAAATCATGAAGTAGGTATTCTTAATCTTAAAATATTCTCCAAATAAATACCAGTATTAGTATATGTACGGTCCATGCAACTCTAGAGCACTTCAAATCATAACCTGACATTTCCAAACTTGTTACATCACATCCAGCCGATGATAAGCAATAAGGGGATGACACGCAATCGGTGGTTTAAATCTAATACACGCAAGTAGTGGTTCTAACCCCAAACATCGCAAGTAGGCAAAGCGATATACGTGTACCAGAGCGGTAACCGTGGAGAGGACCTTAAAAACAATTGTTTGTCTTAGGAAAAAGTAAATATCCAACATTGAAATGGTTACTAATAAGTTAACTAGCTTTTCATCTTACCTATAGAACTATCTATAGGGCCTATTGCCTGATAATAGCCAGTCGAACCAAACGAACAGTGTCCATTCTAGAGACTTCTCCAAAATCAATAATCGACCATTCCAAGGATCGGTAACATGATAGCAACAGCAAAACATAGATTCTTCTAGAAAGATTTGAAAATAGAATTCCACTGAAAATGTTGGTAACTTACCACGTGGAGCTAGGATTCCAATAACTCAACAAAATCTTTTATAGGTAACCTCCATGGCCCTGGTTCGAGTCAAAATACTTAAACGTAGCAAAAATATCATAAAATAATGACTCCAATTATTTGAACCAGTTCATGAGGATTTACGGCTCGGAAAAGACCACAAAGGACGCCGGCCTCTCGACTCCTTGTCGGTCTAACGTAAAAGAAAGAACCCCGGACAAATTTCAACCCTTTCACCCTGAAACATTGCTGCCAACTTAACGCGAATTCGAGCGCATCCATGTCACAGCTCGGTCAATCGAACTTCTGCTCCAACCCACATTCGCCAAGCGGCAAGTAAATACGCCTTAAAAGGAACCATTACTTGAGAACGTCGATTCTTGACCATGTCTAATTTAACTGTCAAAATCATATGGTTTGCGTGTCTTAATGCCACTCCAAGATGTATGGCATTTTGACACAAGAAATGAAAACACGAAATCTCGTCGAAAGAAGAATAAAACAAAAAGGAAACAATACACCAAAATACAATTAGATAAACGAATTATAATATACATTAGATGACTTTTATGATCTCTAAATTGTTCGAGGTAAGTACTGCAAACAACTGATTTAAAATAATAAACATATCCAAGGTTACATTTGTATCGAACAAATTTTTAAGATTTTATTAACTTTTAGATCAAAGAAAAGCTTGTGAGCATTTTCTGGAGTAATGAAAAGTGAGCTCAAGTTGGCCATGGTCAATTGCCGAGCAAATTGGATTGCACAACTAGAACTTTTAAGAGGTTTCCGAACCTAGTCAAGTACCTACGACTCTGCAAGGGATAAAAATCAGCGTTGTTCTTATGATCATATCATGAGTATCTAGTTCATCATAAATGTGAATATAGAAAGTATATTCAACAACAGGGTAATGTACTTCATACACTGTACCTATATTGGAATAATCCAAACTAAATTGTGTTTGTAAATAAAAATAAATATAAACCAAGCAAAGCAGTAGCATTTGTTCATGCCAAAATTTGGAAATGCTACAGGGTAACAGAGCTTTTAATTCCAAAAAGCGTCTCAACATCACAATACAATTGGTGTGAGGTGTGGGGTAGTAGAATAATTAATTTTAAGAGGTGTCATAATAACATTATTACTAAAAATGCCATTGTGTCATGTGTAAGGTAATAGTATAATTACTTCTAAGAATTGTCTTAACATTACAATTAAACCTAAGGTCTTATTTCTGTCCAAACATAACGATACCAGAGAGCATTATGTACAAAAGATAATAGGTAAACCACAATAGACATTGCCTGACTATTTAATGCCCCAGGCATCACTTTTTCTAAAATGTTTCACGAGATGCTACAAAAATCACATAGTTCCACTTTTCTCTTTGATCAAAGTTGCAGAATAACACCCTTTTTAAAAAAACGCGAAGGTTAACCCACAAATATATTAAATTGTCGGCTACTTAAAGCTCTCTTATCTTATCCTTGAAACCGCTCTCAATGGTAAAGTCATGCCTTTCCTCTTTAATCAAAGTTGCAGATAAACCTCTTCTTTAAAAACGCGAAGGTTAACCCACCAAATTGTTAAATTGTAGCCTACTTAAGGCTTCCTTCCTATCTTATCCTTGAAACCGCTCGCAAGGATACGTAACAATCTGACTCATAAAAAGTAGGTTGCTGCAGGTTTGCGTTAACTTACCAAATAATATATTTAAAAGAAAAATTAATTTCAAACTGGTTACACAAAATAAGATCTTTCCTAACTGGTTACCTACATTGGTATACAAAGGAAGATTGGACGGAGGGAAGGACGGGAACCTGAGATGGGCTAGTCTGGTTCACAGACGGGTCCAGAATGGGAACACTGTCCGGAGCTGGTGCGTACTGTGAGGCACTGGGGCGGGAATTATTCATCTCACTGGGCGAGCACACTACGGTTTTCCAAGCGGAAATTTTTGCGATCATCTAGGAGTCGTTAAGGCTCAATGTCGGTGGCGGAAGGATTTTCTTCTGCTCCGACAGCAAGGCCGCACTCATGGCGCTAAAGTCGGTCCGCACGCATTTTTTGTTGGTAAGGGAGTGTAGAAGCTGGCTGATTGAACTTGCAAAGCTTAAAAAAGTTACGCTGGTCTGGATACCGGGACACTCGGGTGTACCAGGAAACGAGGCCGCTGATGCCTTAGCCAGAGAAGGCTCCGCACGCAGATACTTGGGGCCTGATCCCTGTGTGGGGATCGCCCAGAGTGTTTGCAAAAGAGCTTTAGGGACCTGGATGGAGGGTCGGGCGGAGGAGGTATGTTGGACGGCTTCGGGGATGAGACAGACGAGGCTCATGATACATGGGCCCGCGAAGAGGCTCGTCAGGGGGCTGTTGTGTTTACCTAGGAAGGAGTGCAGGGCCCTGGTAGGATTCTACACAGGACACTGTAGGATTAGACGGCACCTGACCCTGCTAAGAATTGCATAGGAGGGGGAGTGTAGATGGTGCATGAAGGACGACGAGACCTCATACCATCTACTTACGGAATGCTCCGCCTTCGCGTGGGCAAGATTCGGAATCTTTGGCGTCGATCGAGCCAGATTCAGTGCGTCGTGTTAGTCTGAAGGAGATACGGGCTTTCTTAAGGAGGACCGGCATCTTGGAGGTTCCCTAATACGGGCTGGGGGCACAACGGGCGCAATTGGTGGCCTACGTGCAAGGCCCGCCAGGGGTCACCCCTTCTATACTGATACTGACTGATACCTACATTGGTATTGTATTACGCTCTCTTAATGACTCTTAGCTTGTTTGTTATTGTACTTTGCAATGGATTAGATAGATGGTGTTTTCCATTTTTGCCGTATTCTTGAGTATGTTTAGCTAATATTTGGCAAGTTCTTGTTCTCGCTAAACACTGCAAGGATAGCTTGGATTTCTACCAGGGCTTGCGAAGGAATCAAGTACCCCCAGGTCCTAAATAAATTTGGCTGAATAGTCGTTGAACGAGTTTCATTACGGCGCTAAACGATTCCTATCTGGTTTGCATGCTGGTATTGCTGGTATGAAATGAACAGATTTCATTTCCCATTTCCTACTTTACTACAGAATGCTGTTTTCCTCATTAAACGAATTTTAATGGAGCAAATTAACAGAGCTTCGTTTGACAAAGAAAACTATGCCGATTTTCGGATTTAACGTATAAAGTCAAATTAATATCTCCTTCGAACAAAATGATCACAATTATTAAAAATGTAATTGGTGTCAGATGTGGGGTAATATAATGAATAATTTTATGAACTGCTTCAGCAACCCAATTACTAAAAATCATTTGGTTTCATGTGTGAGGCAATGCAATAATCAAATAAAATAATAAAAAATAATTAGTTCTAAGTGTCAACATGACAATTACGAAAAATGCAATCAATTAGTGTCAGGTGTGGGGTAAGAAAGCGTCTCAACATCACAATTACTAAAAATACAAGTTAGTGTCAGATGTGGTGTGTAAAACTAATGAAACAAATTAAAGGTGTCCAAGGTGATAATGGGTAAAAATGCAATTCGCCAGGTGCAAAGCGAGATTAACCAAATAAAATAATACAAATAATTAAATCTAAGAAGTGTAAATATGACAATATTATTACTAAAACTGCAATTGATATCAGGTCTGGGGTAACAGAATAACTAATTATAAATAGTGTGTTAACATAAACAAAGAGATATAGAATTAGTGTCAGGTGTGGGGCGATAGAATACTCAAATAATAATACGAATAATTGAATCGGTCATTTCAGAAACAACATGAGGCAAAATTTTCGGTTTTCAGATATTCTCAAAAACTGCTTTTATAGCGATGTAGAAGGAAATATCTTAAACTAACATTCTAATAATATTAAATTGCTTTGTACTTTATGTTTTACACCTTTTTTTGTTTAATTAGATTTTTGTTTATGGCATAGTTTATTTTTTATTCAACTGACTTATGTTGTTTCTGAAAAAAATGATTTTTTTTTATTTTCATTCCCATCAAAAAACTCAAACTAACAAGGTAAACGTATTAATCTTCGTAAGTTGCATCCGTAGTAGGCCACTGCATAATTTCTCCATAGAATAATCTTCCTTCTTCTGGTATATAATCAAACAGCTTGCGAATTTCGTCATTTTTTTTTTGTTAACTGGAACTTTGCCCCTTTGGATAGGCGGAGATTATTGGTAATGGTGAACTATTACTTACTTTAAGCCTAAACCTGTGGTATATAAGGCCATTAATGTTTTCTGATACTGCGACAGTTCCTGGGTGATCATTTGAATAAAAAAAATGGCAGTACGGGCAGGCCACCATTTTTTGAATTCAATAAGTGTCCACCATTTTGACCAAAAACTTCTTGTGTCGTGTAGAGTTTACCATCATTTCTGTGTATTCTTTTGGATTATAAACACTGTCACATTTTTTATTGACTCGTTTTATGGCGGCAAAGTCTCTGTCGTGCAGCAAAGAGGAATGGCCGCGTTGTGGGAAGTATTGGTTTATAGTCTCAAATCTTCTATTTTCCACCAATAAAAGCAGGAATCTTATTACGGTATGGTTCATTTACATCAGAGTTAATGTAATTCATAAGAAAGGATACAACTTCATTGCGGCCTTTTCGGGCTTGATCCTTGTGGTAGGTATAGAACGAACATTCCTTGGTCTTTTTGAATGTTATGGATTCCAAAGACGTTATAGTTCAGTTGACCTAAATAAAAACTCTCTTGCACAGGCACAACCGGAAGCTGGAAATTTTGCATGTAGTCAAACGTTATACCACATACACTGGGATCGGTTTTGCATATCTCTAGGTAATTTCTGCCATTTTCCTGTAAAACTTTTTTGCCCGTCTTTTATGTACAGATAATTCCGCAATAGCAACTCGTTTTGCTGTCTCGTTTAAATTCGGGCTCCTAATTTTCACTTCTAATTGTTCACATCCACAGCAAAAGTGAAATATAACAATTATTAACAGTGTAAGTGGTGTCAGGTGGAGGGTAACATAATAATTGATTCTAAAAAAGGTAATAACAACTCAATTACTAAAAATACAATTGGTGCCGCAATGTCCTGTGTACTGTGACTGCCGTCCCTGCTCATAGCACGTATAAATAACCGTTAAGTAGATGCATTTTTTGGAAATATCCCTTCAATTTAATTGGTTAAAAGTGGTTAAGTAGTTGGAACAGACACTTAGAACTGCGGATATTGTATAGATTTCGAAAAGCAGTGTTGTTTTGCCGAAAAAATCTCGTAACTATCGAATATTTTGGTAATATATCTCCAGAGTTTTTATTGTGTTCGTGTTGGGTTCGGACTGTCTGCATGGAGAAGAGCTGAAGCTTAACAAAATATTACATTGAAGTTTTTATTTCGCTAAAATGACGGATATTAAATGTCACAAAAATAGACCTGCTCCATATTATGTATGTATACAGTGTGCTGATATAATGCACAAGTTATGTGCAATATCAGGTAGGCAAATTTACAAAGTTATTAAGCATGGACTAATAATATGCAATTACTGTAATGGGGAAGAAAGCTTGGATACACAGTTCAAAGAACAGAAAAACATATTGGAGCAATCAATACAAGATCTTTCTCTTGAAATCGAAGAAAGAGATAAATATATAGAAAGAATATCCACCAGTAACAATGCTCTAATAAGAAGCGCTGAACACTGAAATGGAGTTAACTAACAAAATGGAGGAGCATCAGAGATCATTAGAAGTAGCAAAAAATGAGATTGAAGAACTAAAAAGAGAATTAGCTTGTTTTAAAAGCAGACAGTATCAAAGCATAGGAGTACAGGCACGAATAAAAACAAAAAACTCATCAGCGCAAGCAGTTAGTCAAGTTAAAGAAATAGGCACACAAGTAAATATTACAAGTAAAGATACAATGTGATTTAAACCCAAAAAATCTGAACATAAGTGACAATTCTCAGGTAAGAATTTTAGAGAAAACACTTGAACAAGAACTTGTGAGCTTAGATATTAAAAATACGAGCGAAAACAGCAAAATCGAGATTAATCAATTAGCTAAAGTGTTTATATTGGCGGACGAGATGGGTAAGAATGTTCGTGGATTCTTAGACGAGCATAATCTTATTAAAAGTAAATTCCGGGTGGAATCGCTACTTAAATCAGGTGCTGCCTATGACAAGGTAATTGAAAATGCAGAAAGTGTTACCAGAAATATGACAAAAAAAGACTACCTTGTGATCATGGCTGGAAGTAACAATTTTACTAGGGAAACAAGGTACCCCTCCATCAAGAATATTTTGTCTAGGCTTAGATCCTGTGGTCATACAAACATTATTATTACGGGATGTCCATACAAATATAACAATGCTAATAGGTTTAACATAGATAAATTTAATCAGAAATATGAAAGTTTCTTGCAAAAAGTAAATAGCTATATTCCTGGACAAATAGATTTTATAAAAGTAACATCAAATATCAACTTAGTGGATACTTGGACTTTAAGCTATGAAATTGCAAATTGTATCTGTAGACCTATGCTATCTAAAAATCTAGTTTTTCTGAAAACAACGGAATTAACAAATAACGAACAACTATTAACAGAGAAAAATACAGTGACAATACCTGAAGCTGAAATCAATATAGAAATGACGATGCCTGATGATGTGAAGAATAATTTGGAAGAGAATAATACTGTCCCTTTTTTATATCCGCGCCTATCTCAAATAGTGTTAGATCCCATGTAGAAGAAAATTTTAACCTTATAGTGCATAACTGCCAAATTTTAACCCATGACAAAATTAACAGTTTAGTTATTGATTTTTTACAAACAAAAGTACTAAATTTTTAACTGAAACTTGGTGTACTATTGAAAGTGTGGATTTTGTGCACTTTCCAAATTTTTATAAGGGATCATCTTTCTGTAGAAAAATGGGAAAAGGGAGAGGAAACGGCATTTGGTGTAAGACTGATGTTACTTGTACGGATATGTGCTTAGACAGTTTCTGCGTGGAAAATATTTTCGAAGTTTGTGGTATAACATACAAGTTGGATAAAGGTATGAGGGTACTAATTGTTTGTTATCGTCCACTGGGATTTGGTAATTTTGGTGAATTCTGTGATTATCTTTATAACTTTTTGGACTATATTTTTAAACCTAATTTACATATAACTATTGTTGGAGCTTTTAATGTAGACCCTAGTAGAGATAAGAAGTTTTACTTAGATATGCTTAATGTCATGTCCAGTTTCAATTTATTTAATAATCTTAATGAACAAACCAGGAATCAGTATCAGTTGGATCATGTATTTTGTAATCACAATATAATAATAAAAACCAAAAAAATGGAATATTCAGACCATAAGACAATTATGTGTAAATTAGATTTCGCTCACGATAGCCAGCAGCATGTACTTGTTAAGAGAGAGGCTAACATGGGAGAATTTTGTGAAGAGATCAAGCAGGAATCCTGGAGTAATACTTTTATTGAAGTTGACTTTCAGACAGAATTTGATAATTTTCATGATACATTTTCCTTTTATTTTAATAAATGTTTTCCACTTAGAAAGTTCTACGTGCAAGAAGGTAGAAATTGGGTTACAAGTGAGGTTAAAATGTCCATTAACTACTTGAAATCGCTTTATCAGATGCAGAAGCACAACCCAAGTCTTGTTAATTATTATAAAAAAGAAAAAACCAAACATTCATTTCTGGTTAGAAATACAAAAAAGAATTATTATCAGAATAAGGTTGGCAAATCGGAAAATATGACTAGGTGTGTATGGGGTATTGTAAATGAAGTAAACAACAAAAAACAAAGCTCATCAAAACACACGAACATAGAATTAAATATTAATGGGGAGGTAGTTGGAGATAACAAAGTAGTAAGTCAACATTTCAATACTTTCTTTGTTGAGACACCGAAGAAAGTTATAAAAAATATTCCCTTAACAAATAGAGTAATAGAGGATCTTTATTTTAATCGGTATTCTTTTTTCTCAACAAACTTAGTGAAGAAGAAATTTCAAAAATAATAAATCAAAAACTCAAATCAAAATATTAGTTTTGATGATATTCCTAGTTTTCTTGTTAAAAGATTTGAGTGAAATCGTTGCACCTCCGACATATTTAGTAAATAAATCTTTTGAGTGTGGTGCTTTTCCTGAAAAATTAAAGATAAATAAAGTTATTCCAATACATAAAAAGGGAGAAAAAAGAAATGCAAGCAATTATAGGCCAGTTATCTTAACTTCACCACTTTCCAAAATTTTTGAATATTGCTTTTTACATCATTTTGAATCGTTCTTAACAAAATATAAAATTATAAGTGAAAATCAATTTGGGTTCAGAGCAAATATGTCAACTATGGACGCCGTGGATCTGATAGTAAGTAAGATCGTCTCCCACATGGAAGATGGTGAATGTCCGGCTGGAGTTTTTTGTCACCTTAGTCGGGCGTTTGATTGTGTGGATCAAGATTTGCTTTTGCAAAGATTTTTTAAAATTGGTATTAGAGGTAGGGATAGAATCATTCCTGAAACAACGGAAACAGTATGTATGTGTAGAACGTGTGAATTCAGAGTATGCTACTGTGGATTTAGGTGTTCCTCAGGGGACTGTGGTGGGTCCTATCTTTTTTATTGTATACTTAGATGCAGTTAATAATAATATAAATAAATTTGTTGATGAGTGTAGTTTGGTAAAATTTGCGGATGATTCTGGCTTTGTAACGAGTGACTGTAACACAGTATGCCTTGAAAATAAATGCAATAATATTATGGCGAATCTGTCTAATTGGTTATCAAATAACTCACTGTTTTTAAATGTTGATAAAACCAGTTATATAAGATTTCATCATCCTCAAAACCGGAATGATCTGTCAATAGATATAAATGTGAGCAGTGGCAGTGTTAAGACTGCTGATTCAGTTAACTTCTTGGGGATCATCATTGACAAACACCTCAACTGGAAGGATCAGTGCTCAAAAATTATTTCTATTCTTCACAAAAGCTGCTATTTATTTAGAAATTTAGGACTGGTTCTTTCTTTGAATCAATTAGTTTCGGTCTACTATGGAAAGATTGACAGTGTACTACGGTATGGGTTGTGCTTCTGGGATACTTTTTCAGAGGCGAAAGATGTATTTCTTGCTCAAAAGCGAGTAATAAGAGATATGGTTGGTGTACCACAAACACATTCTTGTAAAGACATTTTTAGATCATTCAATTTATTAACGTTATTTGATTTATTAATATATGAAATGTCAGTTTACTTCTATAGAAATAAAAATAAATATAAATCTTATTTTGAGGTACACCACAGAAATACAAGAAATGGAAATAATTATGTTATTTTTTTTAGAAATAGTAGTGTTACGTTTTTCCCTTGGGTTCTTAACAGAATTACAAATTTGCTATTTTCAACTAATACTCTCTTTATTCACTACCACTGTATAC
>MU190175.1:0-30680 GCA_016904865.1 Pissodes strobi | reverse complement strand
GAGACAATTCCAGCGATCCTGAAACTTCGCGACCGGCCGGGCGATGAATCATACAGACAAGGAAGCGAGCGGCACGGCGGCGGCTAGTTTTATAGGGTAGCACAAAAACGTTCGGATGGTTGTTAGGCTAGCCGTAACAGTAGTATAGGTATAAGGCTACGGCCATGCTTGCGACCTGGTCGCGGCGACACGAACGCCGCGACCAGGTCGCTGTGATGTGTTGCATTGATTGTTATGTAGGTGGCCAGGCTTGCGACCAGCGACAGCGACTGATTTTGAAAACGCCTTTATGAGTTTTTGAGACGCAGCGACAAAAACGCTCCCCATAGTTTCTTATGTAGATGGCCATGTTAGCGCTCAAAACGTGGCGTTCGATTTTCGAACAACCACAATGTGATAATTTAGTGGTCAATTATGTATTTTTCGTACTCATTACCTCATGTGACAAGATAAATTCGATTGTGGAAATGCCTATTTCACTGTTTAAAATCATAATTTGTAAAAATATACTTAGCTAAAAATTAATTAAACTAAACGTTATATTTTCAAAAGAGTCAAAAATCATATTAAGCAGATAGTGCCATTTAAAGCTTTGTTTTTTTTTATATTTTGGATTATAAAGCTTATGCGAAGGCTCTGAAGATCTATTAATTTTTTATATCGTGACAAATAACGGAGATATTTACGAGTTTTGCAGCAATTATCAAATTAATCTTTGAAAAAGAGCTTTAAACAGGATTATCAAAATTTGACTTATGTAACGATTATTAGGGAGAACATCTGATTTTTCCTTTACTTTTGGTGTGAGAAAAGCAATCTTGTTGGTAGCAGAAATGTTAATTTACCCTTAAAATGTGAGGATTCTAACATGTGACTTGCATGTTTAGAGCATATTTTTTGGTGTACTTATGATATATACATTCTCCGAATCCATAGAGAATGAAAATTAAAATTGCCAATTTCAAATATATTAGATAAACGTAGGTTTCCAGATTTGTGACGTTTAAAAAAATTCAGTCTATTATCTCTGTGCGATAACTGGATGAATACTATATTTTCTTTTCCTCCGCTTTTTCTGTAAAGACCTGGAGACAATAATAATTGCTAACAGTATGGTTTGATTTGAAATGGAGCAGAAAAACGCTATCAAGCGTGGCCATGTGCAAAGAATTTATAAAACAGCGACCTGGTCGCGACGTTCGTGTCGCCGCGACCAGGTCGCAAGCATGGCCGTAGCCTAAAGCTACCGAATACGTTTAGTGTTAGGGTTTTTATGAGACTACCAGCAGATATAAGATCAGCAGAAAGTATTAGTATATTTAAAAGTAGACTAAAAAGGTTTTTAAATAGCAAAGTCTTATATTCGCTGAAAGAGTATTTTGAGTAACATTTTAATCTACATTATTTGTTTGTCTAGTATTTATGTTTTGTCAATCGTTATATATTTTATTTAATTAGTTTAGGTTTATTTTAATTTATTTTTAAGACCAAATAGCAAATATGCTATGTACTATACTCCTTTCTTTTGTTTTTTGTTTTAACTTTTGTACCTATGTACCTTTTTAAATATGACGTGTTCCATACAATTGTATAATTGTCAATAGGAAAATAAAGAGATACTTTACTTTACTTTACTTATTACTGAGAACTGTCTGTACATGGGAATGCAAGTCTGAAAAATAAAATTGCCAATAATGCAATTGGTGTCGGGTGTGGGGTGAAAGGATTATTAATTGAAATTATTGCTGAACATAATAATTACCAAAAACACAATCAGTATCAGATTTAAAGTGACAGATTAATTATTTAGACGGGCAAATATAGACATGCAAAATTTTCGGTACGTGTAAAATTGAGCACGCAAATGATTATCAAATAATATATTTAAAAGAAAAATAAAGTACCAACTCGTTAATAGACATTCTATTACGCTCTCTTATGTGGTATATATTTTGGAATGGATCGGATAGATGGTGCTTTTCATTTTTTGCCTTACTCTCAAATATGTTTAGCTAATATTTGGGCAGCTTTTGTTCACGCTGAACACTACTAGGCTAGCTCGGATTTCTATCAGGGCTTGCGGACGAGTCAAGTACCCCCAAGTCCTAAATAAATTTGGCTGAATATTCGTTGAACGAGTTTCATAACGGCGCTAAACGATTCCTATCTGGTGTGCAGCGGTATGAAATGAACAGATTTCATTTCCCATTTCCTACTTTACTACAGAATGCTCCTTTCCTCATTAAACGAATTGCAATGGAGCAAATGAGCTTCGTTTGACAAAGAAAACTATGCCGATTTTCGGATTTAACGTATAAGGTCGAATTAATATCTCCTTTGAATAAAATAATGTTAGTTAGGAATCGGAGAACTAAAATTTACTTTTTGCGAAATGGCCATTAAACGAATTACACTTTTTGCTTTTATTCGCGTTGCGAAACAAATAGATTCTATTTTCAGTTTTCCGTTTAATCTTCCGCTCATAGTAAAGGAAAATCTAGTTGAGACAAAGTCTCCTTTGTTCGAAATGCTAGGTTGATTCGAAGTAAATGTTGGAAAGGAATTAACGAACAAGCATGTGTGCCGGCGTAAGTTAGATATTTAATTAAAAATAAGTAATATGATGTATTGCCTTTGGAGGAGCAAAAATACTTTCAGAACAGATGCTTTAAGAACCATCGAAGTATGGCGGCAAAATATAGTAATAACGTTGTTTTAAATTAAGCTAAGAAAGGGCAACCTTTCGCAGGTTGAAGGACCATTGAAATTTTTAATGTTTTAAACAGATATAAAACAATACAAAATATAGTTCCAAATTAGTTCACTCCCTACAAAATATATTAAAAATATAACTTACATGACTTGAATTTATCCACACCGATAAGGGACGTGAATTTTATAATTGTAGTTTTCAATAAATCGGCAATACTTACAAGTAGGTGGCTTCCTAAGCATAACTCGATCCTCAAACTTACCTGCAAAGGAAATAAAATACCCGTTAACAAGTTTAACTTGGTAAAAACAAAACATACAATAATTTGAGACAAACACATTTTTTAAATCTGATTTAAACGTATCGCTTTGAATCCAGCTCCAACCTACGTATTTTATTATTTTGCGGGATTAGGTCCAGCTCGACCTATGCATTACGTGCCATTCTGGATTTTCGGATAAATTAGGTGCACGGATTGTTCCGCCTGTTATTAATAAATTCCTGAGAGTAACGGTGTATAAGGGTTAGATTTAGTATTAGAGGGAAGTTTCGTATTAGACATCCGGAAATTAACGGAACCTAATTGACAAACGGAAATTCGGCGAGATGCAATGAAGGAAAATATGTATTTTCAGTGGCCCTACCACTACAGATAGATAAATTCAGCAAAAACGCACTTTACCGCATCCTATTGTCTTACCTAATTCCGAAGATCCTCCTCAACCAATCAGTTTATATAGCTAGGTTTCCTCAGCACTTTCGAATGCTACCGTTATTACTTGGGTTACACTCGTTTAATGCCTTTGAATCTTATTAACATTTTAGCGTTGTAAGACCTTATGCTCCTGGTGACGGTCTTGATACACCGAAACCGCTTTGAAAATTTTAAATAAACTTATGTGGAACAATTAAAATTGGAACATATTCGTCAACTTCCATACTCGTAATCCATTTCAGAGATATTAAAGGTGGATCGCTTTCAAACAAACTCCCAAAACACACCCCCAAATTCCAACAAAGGAGCAGCTATTTACTTAAACTCTCCGAACACTGGCCGAAACTGAATCGCGGCACACAAATCTCCAAGGGTCAATTAAAATTAATTTGCCTTCGATTGCCATAAAATTTATCGTCTTAAAACGGTTTAATGTCGAAATATATCGAGGCGCTCGCAAATCGCCGTCGGCCCACCGAACTCGCCTTACTTGACCCTTAGGTATTAATTGAGGGTTGTTGAAAGGTCGGTGGAATGGGATCGGGTTTTGTGCGGAATGCGACGATGCTGAAACAATAGTTCCGGTTTGACATTTTCCGACTAGATATTTTACAATCGATGTTACTCGTAGATGCCTGAAATAAACGGTGCGAAAATTGGGAGAGTCAATTATTAAAAATTCGATGCATATCCAAGTATGAAGTAACAAAAACATAATTTTAAGGAATGTCATATCACAATTACTAAAAATGTAATTGGCGTCAGATATGGGGTAATAGAATAATTAATTATATCAATTTTCTCGACAGCACAATTACTAGAAATACAATTGATGTCAGGTGTGAGGCAATAGAACCAAATAAAATAATACAAATAATTAATTCTAAGTGTCAACATGTCAATTACGAAAATGTAATTGATGTCAGATGTGGGTAATAGAATAATTAATTTTAAGAAGTGTATGCAATTGGTGTCATGTGTAAGGTAATAGTATAATTAACGCTTGACTTATTGTTGTATGGACATTTTAAGGTATTTATCTATGTTTGGATTTATTGTAAATATTTGGTTTTTAAATAGACCAGTCCATGAAAGATGAGAGTCGACCGCAATGCCCAAGAAGGTTTCGTCCTCACGCTGGACAAGATTTGATGACCCATCTCTGACAAACAGACTCCTGTCCTGGGTCACCCTGATGGGGGTGAACACAAGAAAGTTAGTTTTCGCGGTATTCAGGCAGCAATATCTCTCACACACCTGTTCGTCTTGGTGCAAAAACTCTCATAATCACTCCTCTCGACAACTGCCGACCTGTCATCCGCAAAGAGAGTTATATAACTATCGACGGCCAGCAGAGGTAGGTCGTTTATAAACATAAAGAATAAGATAGGCCCCAGTACACTGCCCTGAGGAACGCCCGTGCTAACATTTGCCCAACCAGACACAGTCAGTCCACCATTACCCAATAATTTCACGGCTTGACTCTTACCTGACAGGTAGGTCTTTATCCAGTCATATGCCGGCCCCCTAATACCATAATACGCCAGTTTATCCAATAGTGTCGCATGATTTATGGTATCGAAGGCGTTTGTGAAGTCATATAAAATCCCAACAGATTTCAGCCCCTCGTTGAAATTACCCAGGATCTTCAGGTAAAATGATAATATGGCGTCAGTAGTTGATCGTGCAACTCTGAACCCGAACTGCCTGCAGGTCAATATGCAGAAGGACTCCAAAAATCCCACCAATCTTCCCCGAAAAGCCCTCTCGAAAACCTTCGAGAACACAGACAGCAGGGCGATCGGTCTGTAATTCTCCACCGCAGTCGGGTCCCCCTTCTTATAAACTGGTACTATGATCGCCCTTTTCAAGACATCCGGGAAGTAGCCATGTTCGAAGGAACAATTTATAAGGTAGGTCAGAGGAGCCAGATTATCTCCTGCACAATAACTCATTAGGTTGCAGGGAACCTCGTCGACACCGCAAGACTTCTGAGAATAGTCAAAAATTCATTCTCGGTTAGAGGTGTCAAAAAATCGTATGGCAGTTGGCACTGTTGGATAAGGTTGTACTACTCACATCACGCTTTGCACCATTCAAGAGTTGGTCCACCGACTCGATGAAGAAGGTGTTGAAGACATCAGCGATCTCATCCTGTCCCGTCACTTCCTTGCCACAGTGCACAATACGATCAGGAATTGATTATTTTTAAAGTTTCATGCTAGTGAGTGAGTTTATAACGTCCCACGCACATTTACTAATATCAGGTGAAGTTAGCACTTCGAATTTAGACTTTAAAGGGCGAATTTTAATTTTACAGTTAAAGCTGTAAATTCACATATTAGTTTTTGATTCAAGACTTTCCAATCTGAATCCGAAAAAGGCTCAACTGAAGTTGAAGTCTGATTTTTCCCAATTTAAAGTCTGAATCCAATAATGCTTTAATTCATAGATTATTAGTCTTAGTTCGGGCATTAAATACTTCATTAATAGTAGAAAGTTTGTAGTCATCCCTTCAGCTCTGAATTTGGAATTTATTCAGAATCCAGACATTCGATTATCATATTTTGCAGCCTGAATTTAGTGATATGAGATATTAAAGTAAAAATTCACACTGATGTTTGAATTGAGAGGTTGAACTTTGAATCGAGATTTTAAAGGGTGAATAAAGATTGTACACTTTAAACTCTAAATTCAGGTAGTATATTTTAATTCAAGGGCTATAAGTCTGAGTCCGAAAAAGTCTCGTCTGAAGCCTAAATCAGATTTGTTTCAATTCAGACTTAAGTATGAATTTAATCAGTAATGCTTCAATTCATAGATTATTGGTCTTAATTCATATATTAAATGCTTCATTAATAGTAAAAAATTTGAATTCATGCTTTCATCTCTGAATATGTGGTTAATTCAGAATTTAGACTTAATTCTAAATCCATATTTTACAGCCTCAATTGAGAGACATTAAAATTCAGTTTGAGCTTGAATTGAGAGATTGAGTTTTGAATACAGATTTTCCATTAATTCATGTTTTCTTCTCTGAATTTAGGATTTACTCAGAATTCAAACTTAACTCGAAAACCAAATTTTACAGTCTGAATTCAGAGATATGAGATATTAAAGTAAAAATTCAGACTTCAAAGTTGAAATTTAGAGATTGGACTATAAATTCAGATTTTAAAGGACTAATGCCGATTTTACATTATTACATGTTTTCATCTCTGAACTTAGAATTTCTCAGGATTCAGGCTTAATTCGAAATCTACATTTTACAGCCTGAATTCAGAGACATGAGATATTGGACTTTGAATTCAGATTTAAAATGTGAATACAAATCTTACAGTTTAAACTCTAAATTCAGATATTTGATTTTAATTCAAAGTATATAAATATATATCCGAAAAAGCCTCTTCAGACTTTAAAGTCGAAATTGAATCAATAATACTTCAATGCACAGATCATTGATCTTAATTCAGACATTAAATAATTAATGGCAAAAAGTTTGAATTCATGCTTTCATCTCTGAATTTGGGATTCACTCAGAATTTAGACTTAATTCAGAAGCATGAGATACTAAAGTGAGAATTCAGTTGAGTTTGAATTCAGAGGTTAGCTTTTAAATTCAGATTTTAAATGGTGAATACAGATTTTAAATTAATTCATGCTTTCACTTCTGAATTTAAAATGTACAAAGATTCAGGCTTAATTCGTAGTCTATATTTTAGATTCTGAATTCAGATACATGAAATTTTGGACTTTGAATTCAGATTTAAATGGTGAATACAAATTTTACAGTTTAAAATCTAAATGTGGCGATTCGATTTTAATCCAAGGCCTATAAATCTAAATCCGAATACATCTCTTCAAGCTTTTCTCAATTCAGACTTTAGAGTTGAAATTTAACCAACAATGCTTCTCATAGATTATTGGTCTTAATTCAGACATTAAAAACTTCGTTAATAGCAAATAGTTTCAATTCATGCTTTCATCTCTGCATTTGGGATTTACTCAGAATTCAGACCTTATTCAGAGGCAGAAGTGAGAATTCAGTTGAGTTTGACTTCAGAAGTTAACCTTTAAATTCAGATTTTAAATGGTGAATACAGACTTTACATTAATTCAGGCTTTCACTTCTGATTAACCCAGAATTTAGACAAGTTGAGTTTGACTTCAGAGATTGGCCTTTAAATTCAGATTTTATATGGTGAATACAGATTTTACATTAATTCATGTTTTCACTTCTGAATTTAAAATGCACGCAAAATTCAGGCTTAATTCGAAGTACATATTTTACAGCCTGAATTCAGAGATATGAGATATTGGACTTTGACTTCAGATTTAAATGATGAATATAAATCTTATAGCTTAAACCCTAAATTCAGCTATTCTGCTTTCATCTCTGAATTTGGAATTTACTCAGAATTTAGACTTAATTCAGAGGTATGAGAGTTTAAATTCAAAGGTTGGATTTTAAATTCAGATTTTAAATGGTGAATACAGATTTTACATGAATTCATGCTTCCACTTCTGAATTTAAAATGTACGCAAATTTCAGACCTATTCATAGTCTATATTTTACAACCTGAATTCAGAGACATGAGATATTTGACTTTGTATTCAGTTTTAAATGATGAATACAAATTTTACAGCTTAAACTCTAAATTCAGATATTCGACTTTAATTCAAGGTCTATAAATCTAAATCCGAATACTCTCTTCAAACTTTTCTCAATTCAGACTTTAAAGTTGGAATTTAATCAATAATGCTTCAATTTATAGATTATTCGTCTTAATTTAGACATTAAATGCTTCATTAATTGCAAAAAGATTGAATTTATCCTTTCACCTCTGAATTTGGGATTTATTCATAATTTAGACTTCATTCAGAGAGATGAGATATTAAAGTGAGAATTCAGTTGAGTTTGAATTCAGAGATTGACCATGAGATATTAAAGTGGGAATTCAGTTGAGTTTGAATTCCGAGATTGACCTTTAAATTTAGATTTCAAATGGCAAATACAGATTTTACAAGGTCAGTTCCAGGGGCTCGATATATATACACAACAAACTAAAATTCGTGTGTCGGTCGAAGTTTGCAACAGTGCTGCGGTGTACTTAATTTTTTTTTCAATTGCCGGAACATCATCCAAAACAACGGAGTTGAAATTTTCACGCACCAGTACAGCCACGCCACCCGCGCGTGAGTCCTGTCTGCAGTAGTATGATGCTAGGTCATAATTGTTTATTTTAAAGCAAGAGGCTTCATTATTTGACAACCATGTCTCCGTAACACACAACACTTCTGGGTATCCCTCATAATGTAGAAAGAGCTCGAGTTCTGAGGATTTCAGACGAAGACTTCTCGCGTTTAGATTTACCAGCCGAGCTCTAGTGTTAGTTGTTTTTTGGGTAAGACTTTCGCCATCCTGCTGAGGTTCTGTTGCCAGATTTCCGGGATAGGTTCCGATGCGTGTTGTTACCTCGTGGTTCGTGGGGGCGAAAAAACTTCTTGATTAAAATATTCTCCGGCCAATTATTCGGGTTGAGTAATCTGTCTTCAAGTTGGCATTGACCTTAAAAGATCTGTACTCGCCGGACTTCACATCAATCTTTTCTACCCCAAATCTTTTGTCAGGGCCAAAATTGTTTTTTAAATATTCGACAAGGTCTGATTCGTTCACTTCCAGAGAAATTCTTGACACAAAGATAGATGTCTGCGGCGTAGATGCCATTAGTTTGTCGTTGGTTTTTTTTAAACCCACCAACTCACCCACCTGTGACGCCCTGATAGGTGACCGCACAGATGAGCTGTTCGAGCTGGGGTTTAGCGTCTGGACTGCAGACTGGGATGGCGCAGTTGGAGTATGAGCGAGAGACACTTGAACAGGTAGCTTGCTTGATAATAATAAGTACAATTTCATGGATAGTTCGCCTACGTCTGCCTTAAGATTAAGCATTTCGGTTTGCTGTGCTTCGTACTTGGTGGTTAAAGTCTCAAGCGCACTCTTCAGCCTCGCCAACTCACTTCCCTCCGTTGTGTGCCCGTCCCCAGACATGGCGTCCTCGACTGAAGTAGGTGTATTTGATTGCAAAAAGGTGCTTATTGACGTGGATAAATCGTCCATTTTCCTAGACACCACTCCCAGAGATCTATCTGTAGCTTTCAAAGCTTTGCTACCGTTCGCTCGATCCTGGGTTAGCAGCTCTTTAACTTCGCCGAAACCCCTCTGGATCGCTTTGATCACAGCATTTTGTAAAGCTGAAAAGGTATCGTTTTTGACGTCATTTGGCTTCGAACGGGTGCACTCGGTGCAGTGGTATCTAATACAGGGTGATCTTTTCTTCACCGTCACTCTTCGCTGTTCAGAAGCAGAAAACCCCGAACAGTTTGCACACAACAGGCTGTCGCAACCATCACACTTAGCAAGTGCGTAAGAGTCACTCTCCTTCCCCATACACTTGCTGCAGCTGCTCATGTTTGAGGCCTGTGGAAACGTTTCCGGTTGTTATTATTTTGGGGGGAGTAGTGGTCACTTCAATTCAGTAACCAAAATTCGGTTGGCACCAATACCGGCACACTTGATACCTCGGAAATCCTCGGAGCACAAGGCCGTAAACAGATAAACAGAAGAGAAAGATAAAACAACAGGACACAACCTCACAATGTCTCCTGGGGAAATGCTTCAGTTTTTGATAAATTTACAAAGTATTACAGTCTTTCACCAAAAGACTTTGCACTTGACAGAAGGAGGAACAAACGATCCCTCTAGTACAATCACAATGACAGGTGAATAAATCCCAAAACCAGTCGAACTTACTCAAAAACACGGAGCAAAACAACGCGCGACACATTGACAGACAAAATTTGAATTTGAATCACAATTATTAAAAATCAAATTGGTGTCAGGTGTGGGGCCACAGAATAATCAGATAAAATAATAATTAGTTGTAAGTGTGAATATGACAATTATTAAAAATTCAACTGGTGTCAGGTGTGGGATAACGTAATAACTAATTCTAAGAAGTGCCTTAACATCAGCAAATACAAGAAACGCAATTGATGTATTTTCGATAAGAGCTCCGCTTAAAATCAGCGTTTGTATTTGCCATTAAGCAAGACTCCAGAAATCCAGCTCTTGGAGGGGACCTACCAGTTTCACTTTAAACTTATTAGAAAAGTTTTACAGTGCCTTCTATTTCGGGAAACTGCAATAAATGATGTTATATTTGAGAATGAATTACAATCATAAGTGGATGATAATGAATCTAGGGTAATGTCTCCTGCATCTGTAACATCAAGTATTACTGACATATCGAACTTAAAATGATGCAACAATAATAACCAGCATTACATAATCATCCACTGCCTCTTATGAATTTGTTACGCCATAACCAAAAAGACCAAGAAACAAGGCTCTTAGCGTGGCAAAATATCCACTTTTCAACGAATTTCCAGGCATTATAAAACGGAAAATGAAGATAAATATTGCCTAATAAACATTAACATACGGGGCTCCAGAATTAAATCCCGGAGCTTACTGGCGTAAAAACCGCTGTGCTGCGGATCTATTGTCAACTATATCACAATTTAAACATGAATGTTTAATCAGGGGGATGAAGACGGTGAAGCGCGAATGTAAAATGTGTTGAGAGGTGCTTTGGCTTGTTTTAGAAATATATACTGTCTATTATTATTATTTGTTAAAAATTTCGTTTTTTTTTCCACAGCTTCCTGAGAGGGATCGTTTTAAATTCACTTCAAAAAGCGATTTAGAGTTGGACAGTTTCCCCAACGATTTGCACAAGTTTTAAAATATAACGCAAACGAGGCAATTTGCTTAAACTCCGTCCTCGAACAAAGCGAGAGATAAAATAAACGAAAAGAATTAACGAACTGAGAGGATGAGTAAACTGGAACTAATTAACTTATTCGCATTCAGTTAATTTGGTGTTTAGGACCGAAACATAGGAACAAATTTAGAGAAAAGCCTTTATCTTTGTGTTTCCTTTCGAGGCACCGCCGAAAAATAATTCGATTATTGTGACCCTAATCTGATGTAACCAAACGGCCTGCACTGTTCTTTCAAAATTAATGATATTAATATGGTAATTGCAATAGATTCTTTCAGCATACACAGGAGATTAACGTTGAGTATTCAGCAGTATACAACATGAACATGAATATCTCATTTGGAAATCGATACTGTAAACACCGATTGCTCCAAGGCTTTCGAGAAGATGTGTCACTTAATTTTAGAGTTAGAGCTTCAGTTCGAAGTATCCTTTAAGACACAACTTGTCCCCTGACTTTGTGCAGGTCATATCCGAGCTGTTTCTTTAGGCTGATGATATCTACATGTGTTAATACCGAACTGGCAGGATAAAAAACTAGTCTAAACCTTAGGCAACGGTGTTACTTTTAATGAAGAAAAGGCTTAAATTCATCATGCAATTACTGTAAGAGATCAAGATCAAAGAAATTAATTTTAAGAAGGGTCTTAATATCATAATTACTAAAAATACAATTGGTGTCAGGTGTGGGGTGATAGGATAATCAAATAATTAATTCTAAGAAGTGTCAAAATTTCAATTACTAAAAATGTGATTTATCTAGGTGTGGAGCGATAGATTAGTCAAATTAAATCATACCCATAATTAATTCTAAAATGTTAACATGACAATTACGAAAAATGCAATTGGTAGCAGCTATGGGATGATATAATAAATCAATTTAAAGCGTCATCAGTATCAGTATGGAATGGGTGGCCCCTAGCGGGCCTTGCACTTAGGCCACCAATTGGGCCCGTTGTGCCCCCAGCCCGCATTAGAGAACCTCCAGGATGCCGGTCCTCCTTATGCAAGCCCGCATCTCCTCCAGACTAACACGACGCACTGAATCTGGCTCGATCGACGTCACGCCAAAGATTCTGAATCTTGCCCACGCAAAGGCGGGGCATTCCGTAAGTAGATGGTATGGAATCTCGTCGTCCTCCATGCACCATCTACACTCCGCCTCCTCTGCAATTCTCAGCAGGGTCAGGTGCCGTCTAAGCCTACAGTGCCGGGTGTAGAATCCTACTAGGGCCCTACACTCCTTCCTAGGTAGGCACAACAGCCCCTTGGCGAGACTCTTCGCAGGCCCATGTATCATGAGCCTCGCCTGTCTCATCCCCGGAGCCGTCCGCCATACCTCCTCCGCCCGACCCTCCATCCAGGCCTCCAAAGCTCCTTCGCGGACACACTGGGCGATCCCCACACAGGGGTCAAGCCCCAAGTATCCGCGTGCCGAGCCGTCTCTGGCTAAGGCGTCGGCTGTCTCATTTCCCGGTATACCCGAGTGTCCCGGTACTCAGACCAGCGTAACCTTTTTTCGCTTTGCAAGTTCAATCAGCCAGCTTCTACACTCTCTCACCAACAGAGAGCGCGTACGGACCGACTTCAGCGCCATGAGTGCAGCCTTGCTGTCAGAGCAGAAGAAAATCCTCCTGCCACCGACATTGAGCCTTAACGACTCCCAGACCCCCATCATGATCGCAAAAATTTCCGCTTGGAAAACCGTAGTGTGCTCGCCAAGCGAGGCGTATAATTCCCGCCCCCGAGCTTCACAGTACGCACCTGCTCCGAACAGTGTTCCCATTCTGGACCCGTCTGTTAATCAGACTAGCCCATCCCAGGTTCCCATTCTTCCCTCCGTCTCGTCCTCCTTTGTAGGGAATAGGAAGTTTAGCCCCTCGGGGAAGCCTATCTCAGGAACCATCGCGTCACCTGGCATACCCAGATTGGCTAGATCCCCAGACAGGCCTCGCCATAGACCACAATGGCCCCAGCAGGAGCCATTGTCCCTCCACATCCCCACGTCAGCCAATCTCATGGCCGCCCTGGCTGCCGCGTGCCTCACCCGGTCCGTCAACGGAGGCAATCCCACCAGCAGCTTCAGGCCCCTTGTGGGTGCCGTCCTCATAGCCCCGGTGATGCAGAAGCATGCAAGTCGCTGTAATTTGTCCAGCACTAGTCTGGACGCCAGTTTCATGGATCCTGGTCACCAAACAACCGATCCGTACATGAACATCGGAGCGATCATCGTCCTGTATATCCATAGCATAGTTTTCGGCCCAAGTCCCCAGGTCCCTCCCAGCGCCCTACGGCAAGCCCACAGGGCACTGAGCGCCGCCGCGGTCTTGAGCCGAATGTGTTCCTGAAAGGTCAGTGTGGAGTCCAACCAGACACCCAGCTACTTGACGCATTTCTTCGCCACAAGAGGGGTCCCTTCCAACGCGATGTTGGGAGAGACCTCCAACATCCTTTTTCTGGTAAAGATGACCATCTCTACCTTGCTGGGATTCGCTCTGAGTTCGTTATCCCTACACCGCTGTGAGAACCTTGTCAGTGCTTCCTCCACAAGCCTCTGCAATATTCCCACCTCGGTATCTTGTGCCATAATCACGACGTCGTCTGCATAGGCCTGTGCATAGACCCCATGCTCTACTCTCAGGATACGTAGGATCTCGTCCACCACTAGGCACCACAGGAGGGGGGGACAGAACCCCCCTGAGGACATCCCCGCGAAGACTCAACCCTAACCACCTCATCTTCCAGCCTTGCCTCGACCCTCCGCCCGGTGAGCATGGAGCGGATCCAGCTCGTTATGAGCGGATCCACCCCTGTTCGCTCCACCGATCGGCAGATCGAGCCCACGGCTGTGTTATTGAAGGCTCCGTCAATATCCGCAAACACGCACACCGATAGCCGTCCGCCTCCCAGCCCCTCCTCCAGCCTGGATACCAGGTGGTGAAGAGCCGAGTCCACCGACCTGCCCGTTCGATATGAGTGCTGTTTCGGACTCAGAGGGGCTCTTAGAGCCACCCACTCCCTAAGGTATCGGTCTACCAGCCTCTCTAGTGTCTTCATCAAGAAGCTGGTGAGACAAATAGGTTGATACGATTTCGTATCGGTATAGTCGTTCCGTCCCGCTTTGGGAATGAACACCACTCTGCTGTGCCTCCAGGGCTCCGGCACTTACCCGTGTGCGATAGAAGCCCTGAAAAGGTCCATCAGCGGCGTGCTAAGAAGTCCTCCGTCACGCTGTAACAGCGCTGGAAAGACCCCATCCTCACCTGCCGCCTTAAACGGGGCGAAGGTCTCGATCGCCCACCTTAGCCTATTGCAGGTGATAATTTTTTTGGCAGTGCCATAGTCAGCTCTATTGCTGAACCCGGCCCCGCCCTCACCTCCCCGGCCCATGGCTGTTGAGCCTGGGAAGTGTGTGGTCAGTAGCTGGTGCAGAGTATTCGCCGGTGACGACGTATAGCCTTCATCTGGCTTACGGACACTGCCCAATTTGACGAGTGGATCTCTTGACAGTACCTTGCAGAGCCTAGCAGCGGCCGGGGCTTGGGATACCCCTCTACAGTTGGCCCTCCAGGCACTCCTTCGCGATCCTCTCAGCTCTCTTTTGTACTGTCCCCGGGCCTCTTTATATAGGTCCCAGTCAGTATCCATCCCGCTGTGTCTAGCCCTATTAAAGAGCCTCCTCAGCTGTGTCCTAAGGTTCTCGCTGCTTGCGAAAGCCCCGGCCATCGATGATCCTATCCTATCCACCTTGCGGCGTCATCCAGCTCATCGGAGGTCCGGTACTTCCTCGTCATGTCCCTTAGACGCCAACTTAGCTTCTCCCTATAGAGGTCCCAGTTGGTTGCTTTGGGGTTCCTAACCTCCTCAGCTCTCGCTGAGGAAGGGCCCATTTCTATATTGATGTATCTGTGGTCCGACATCGAGTCTTCCACAGACACACCCTATTTCGTAATATCCGGGAACCAATCCCAAGTCTTTGACCGAGCTTCGTCCCGTAGTGAAGAAAGTGGGCTCACTCCCTCTGTTGGCCACCTGAAGCCCTACAGATGTAATGAATTCCAACAACTCTTCCCCCCCTCCGATTGGATTCAGCACTGCCCCACACTATGTGATGCGCGTTGCTATCACGTCCAATCAGGAGTGGGATATTTACCTCTTCGCAGTAGGTAACCAGATTCCTGATTCCGTCCGGCGGGCAGGGTTGTTCGACTGGGAAGTACGCTGACGCTAGTACCACCCTCTGTACACCTACGCTTGTAGGAATCTTGACTAGGATAGGGACCAGGTCCCTGGTAGCCTTATCCCTTAGGAAAAAGCGCTCGTGGCAGACATCAGCTTCACTCGTAGCAAAGCTGCCAGATGAAAGGCAAACGCTGATGGAGCTGATGACAGTCCCACTGTCAATATACCTGCTCCTGGGGTCCCCCATAGTCAGATCCGGTGTATGCAACACAGATCCCGCCATGGGCAGCCAATGCCAACCAATCCTGGAGCCCTTCTCCTCCGTCGTCCTCTTCCAGACTCTCCAGAGTCGGCAGTCCAGACCATTCTGGGCCTCAAGGCAGCGGATTATCGCTTCATCAGAGACGTCCGCCCCCAGCCCAGGAATCCAGACCGCCGCCCTCCTAAGCCTCAACCCTTGCGGGTCCACTTCAACCAGGTTGGCGACTCCCCAGGGCCTGACGTTAACCAGCTCCCTACGGATCCACCCCCTGGATTCCTCGTCATTCGCAATGATCAGGATATGGCCCCGCCACACCCTGATCGTGCGGATCCTCGAGGGAGCTACATCTCCCCTCATAATGTTGAGGCTTACCCAGCGATTTAGGGTCCCGATGAACCTCAGCACGTCCTCGGGAGACAGGTTTGTTTCCTGCCCCCGAAGACGCACCAGGATCCTCGGTCCTTCCGCTGTGGCCGCCTGAGCGTATGACTGCGGAGCACCTTGTGTGGAGCCACTCACAGTCGTACTTTCTTTCGCGGGTTCCTCTCTTTTGGTACCCGCCTTCTGCCGGTCTTGCCCGGGTGCCTTCGGATTGGCCTCTGAGCCGACCTTCCTTTTCCTCTTCCCGCACGCCGTTTCCGTAGTGCCCCCTACGGAGCCTTCCGTTGACGGCGTGCCAGGTTGAGTCTGCGCCGAGGACGAGCTTGCTGTTTCTGCGCCTTCTTTTTCTGAGCCCCGCTTCTGTTTTTGGAGCGGGACCCCATTACACTGGCTGGGGGCCCAGCCGTGGCCGAGCCCGAGCCCATGCCCCCTTCGCTGCTAGCAGGAGTAGCGGTCGGTCCCCTTGAGGAGCCCGATTGCTCTCCCGCCTCACAGGGGGGCATTTCTTGAGATAGGGGACCCTTTTAGGATCCCCCATTTTCTTTTTGCTTGTTTTTAGCTGAATCCATGTTTGATCCCACGAGTATGGGGGAAATAAAAAAAGTCACCAGCCAAGGAGCCCCCACTTGGCCAGAAGGCAGAGATAAAACGGGGTGTGCCCGGTGCCCCGACTTTTGTCGGCTATCGGCTGAATACACCCTCAGCCATCCATCCCTTCGGCGCCGACAGAAACCTGGGGTTGGGGGGGTTTTTATGGTGGTCTCCATCCACTTGGCCCAGGCTATTAAGCCAAGGCCCCTGTGCCCCCCAGTCCGCTCCCTCGTCGAGGGTCATTGCGAGCCAGGCGGTTTACGGTATGTGCCGTGAGGTGGTCCGCGGCCGGGTGTTCGGACGGGATGTTGGGTGATTTATAACCCTCAGCCGCCGTTATTCCCCATCAGGCCAGGTGCGCCTGATGGCACTCCTGGCCCCCTCCTATCCGCCGCCTGGAGACGCGCTCAGTAGGCACTCAACCACTGAGCGTCATAATATCACAATTAAAAATAAAATTTGAATCATGTGTGAGGTAATAATTATTTCTATTTATCTTAACATAACAATTACTAATTTGTGTCAGGTGTGGGGAGAATAATCAAGTAAAATAATAATAAAAATTAGATTTCTTTCAAAATGATGATAAGGAGGCACTGGAACTGTGAGATGCAACATAAATGTCTGAAGTCGGTCCCCAACTAAACTATACTACAAATTCACATGCATGAGTCAACAGGTGATCTTGAAAGCCAACCAGTCCACGTCCTCATAAAGCAACACGAAACAATTCGCATAGGCCGGCGTCCGCAGTATCTTCGAGCCCTTAACCGCTCATAAAACCACCCTATTATTTCGCTACGTTTGCTTAGCTGTCAGCTCATCCCTTGCCATAAAACTTCCCCGCTCATTTATATATATACTCGTATATGTTTCCTCTCAATTTAGCGTTTGCTCTTTAATGGGAAAAGCGCTGCTCGCCGCAACGACCGGATGTTTTAATCCGCATTCTATTGTAGTTAAGCACGTTCCTAAGTTATTTTGTTCTGTATATAATTAATTTTCAATTATCACTTTTAAAATACTTTTTATACCTCTAATAATATTAGTATTGTATTAATTTCCTGATCATTAGACCGATAAAATCGACTCCCTTGGAAGATATTGTAAGATATGGGCAGAGCTAGATGTCCCTGATAGCTATAATTGTTGGAAGATGCTTTGTAGGTTGTTAAAAGTTTTCCTGTTAATCATGAATCTGAAGCTATCTTGTGGCGGTTTTCAACCATTCGGACTTAAATCCAAGGTCAACTAAGGTGGGTTTTTCTTTTCACTTAGCCTTGACGTGGATGTCACTCGTTATTAACCAATTACTATCTTGCATGTGATAAGTGTAGATACTCTCCCTCCTAGACCTATTATTCAACATAGTCATGGGAATTACTTTTAGAACCAACACCAAGTAACAGCTCCCTATCAGGCTTCTCTCAGTTCAGTTTGCCTGTAAATATCAATAATAAAGGACATCATGGTTTTCAAGATCAACGACGCAAGGACCTCGCCATCGACGCCAACCAATTGAACGTCGTCTATTTCATGGTGTGGTTGACCTTGGAAACCACGACATTCCTTAAATAATTTTCAGAAGATTGACATGTAAACATTGCAAAATTTAAGCCAGAACTCCCCTTGCATATCTACTGATGTAGATGATAATTTCCAGAAGTGGCTTCGACGTAAGATTTATTAACATAACGGTAGTGTCGCGAAAAACTTATAAAGTTTCAAGACGACCCGCGGTTTTAGTATCGATAAAACATCATTTCCTCTCGCCGTGATTTGTTTGTTTTGATAGCGCCCTCCCAGAGACCGCCAAAGGTCGGAGCCGCCCGGTAATTTATGAAAGTGTGCACAAAGAGGAAACTTGTCGGACACCGAAAATATCGTAAATCATTTACTTTTGTGTTTTTGAAACTTCTACCTGGTCGACTTGGGGCGTAATAAAGTTCAGTCGCGATAACAAAATAGCACTAAACTAGACGACGAACGAAAATGTTAAAAGTTATCGTGCTACGTATCTACAGTGTGTTCAAAAAGTAACGTAACGTTTAAATTAGAACCAACGTATACATTTCTTATAAAATCTTTTCCAGCGTTCAGACTTTGAAATACTCCGTATCGAAAGTTACATCTAGAAGACGAACCACTCGAAAATAGAAGATGAATATTTATCGGAGCGCGACGAACGCTGAGATATGCAACTTTACGAATTCAAAGTTTTGCGTTTCCCCGAAAGGGGCGGAGACTAATCGAGTTACTTAAGACTCGAACTTTGAGGATATTTGAGGAATCGCGCTCTGTATCAGACACCAAATCTCGCAAAGTAAATAGAGATATCGATTTCAAATAAAGGAGCGAGTGGATTTTAAGTTTGCTATTTTTAGAGTTATTTAATGCCGAACTTTTATTTCTTTGTTCGAGTAGGGTTTTTCGTACATACCCGACTGATGTCGATTTGTTTGTTTGTATTTAAAGTAAATAGGAGAGGAAAGGGTAATCGAGCCTGCATCGAAAATATCTAAATAAAGCTGAGCAAGCAAATTTCAATTCGATGCGATTGGTGTCAGGTGTGGGGTAACAAAATAATTAAATGTCTCAACATCAAAATTTCTAAAAATATAATTCGTATCAGGGGCGACAGATTAGTCAAATAAAATAATACACATAATTAACTCTAAAAAGCCTTATGACAATTACTAATAATGCGATTGGTGTCAGGTGTGGGGTGATAGAATAGTTAAAAAGTGTCGCATCACAAAGCTGGTATATTTTAAATTTCGACGCCCAACTAAATTGGTTTTGTTTAACAATGTACCTTAACAGCGCCAAATAAACAAATCTAGAATAACGTCAAATATTGGTCGAAGGGAAACATTAACACCGGCTAATGGCCTTACGGGCTATTCAAAATAATAATAACATTCCAACTAATGGACGCACCGAAAACAAATAATATAAAAGTTGCATTTTAATAAACCTCTGCATGTATTGAATTTATATAATCAATATTAAATTACAATGTCACAAAATTTGGTGCAAAGCCTTTTAGGGAATGTGGAATATAATATTAAAACTAATGCTGCTAATGACGGAAGGTGTAATATTTCTGCCTTCAAGCAAGCGCGAATATAGAAGACAAATGTAATACCTGAAATAATTGAACCGAGAAATACAGGGTAATTATTACCGAGGAACACTCGCGTGATAATTGCGTTGCCAAATTGGTGGTTGGATATAGTTGCGATTTGAGTTAAAAGCCGAGGTTTCTTATCTTTGTCTGGCCGTGTCTCGGGGGTTACTCTTAATTGCAGTTTCGGCATGCTGCGTTCTTCTTTTTAATCAATATAGATGCTGTAAAGGAATATGCCTGGCCTCTGACGGGAATCGCATGGGGCCGCCCCCATCGCAAGCACTACTGTTGACCATAAAGACATGCAAACAGCTCAGCAAATACAAGTATATTTAAAGAATGTCTTGTGTTAACTTCACGCGTAGCCCTCCGCTCGCTAGGACCATTAAATAATTATGCAGTAATCCTGAAATACATCGCGGAGGATCGTGTTTCGACGCGAATGGAACCATTTAGTCGAAGCCCAAATGCATTAGTAAATTATTAAGCGCTTGTTTTAAACCGCTTATTTACGCAGATGGGCTATATGGGATGTGTACACCAACGCCAATACAAAACATAAATTATTTACGACTAGATTCACTTAATATCGGTTACTGGTTAGATAACGCAGGCCCCAATTTGGGGATTTCAATTTTAAAAGGCAATTTTTGTGCTGATATAAAAGTAGCGAGAGAGAGAGAGACATGTTCAAAGCGTATCAAGACCGGTTCAAAGTGATTGAAACATCAGCCTCCTCCGGGGACGGGTGTTGCATATGCCCCTTTCCTTTTTTTAGTTGTGCCTCAATATTGCATCCACACTGCCATTGAAAGCAGCAGTGAAAATCGTCACACTTTAAAATTAACTAGTATATCATCCCATAGTTTTAGTAATTGTCATGTTAACACTCTAGAATTAATTATGAGCATGATTAATTTGACTCACACCTGATACCAATTATATTTTCAGTAATTTTGATGTTAAGACAAAATATATAGTTAAATATTCCGTTACCCCACACCTGACACCAATCGCATTTTTAGTAGCTGTTATGTTAAGCGACTTCTTTCAGTTAATTACTCCGTTATTCCGCTCATGGGATCAATTAAATTTTTAGTAATTAAAATGTTGGCACTTCTTAGAAGCAATTATTCTATCACCCCACACCTGACACCAATTGTATTTTTAGTAATTATGATATTAAGACCCTTCTTAGAATTAATTAAATTTTTACTTCTTACCTGAACGGTAATTCTATCGTAAATTTAAGCCCTTGAGAGCATGTATTTTTTCTTACTGTACCAAAAGCCCTTTACCGAACAAAACCTTTCAATATTCTTTGAATAATTCCCATCAATTTCGTAAAATGTTGTTCAATCGGTGTCGCAATGTTTATTAGGAATTGAATAACCAAATAATAGTTGTACCGAATACGCTACTCTGACCTTTATGCTTTGATACATCGCCAGTTCCAACCGCGTAACAGTTTATCTCCCGTGTTGTTTATAGTGCGTCAGATCTATGTTATACACACGCGGTTTTAACCAAACGGTTAATAGCCTTTGCTAATGCCCTCGGCAGGCGAGTTAATAGTAGCATCCACCGCAAATGGTCCCTTTCGCGCCATATTTTAGCCTTATTGGTGCCATTAGACAATTTCTTTGTGCTCGGAAATGAAACTCGTAATAAAAGTTAGGGCACGTTACCTTTCTTATTGCGGAAATCGCTCCTGTAAGATGTATATTTGCAAATATACTTTTAGGTTATGTTCGGAGAACATTGTGGATAACTCTGCTGCCAGGGAAAAAATAGACAACGTGGGGGACCTACGGTAAGTTAGCTCCAACAATCCGTACGATCTTTTCAGGATTTCCAATGCATTCTAAACTCATATAATTTCAATTGTTACGTTCGGTAGCATTCATTTTCAATTGTTACGTTCGGTAACATTTTTGGTCACTATCGTGCCGGATTTTTCAAAAGTTTTAATATTTTTCAATGCGTTTGTTTGAGCATAGAACAATATATTCTAGATACGTGTAAATTAACGATCTAAAATCATTTATTTTAATCGTCCATTTAAATTCGCTAAACGATAGACAGGTTTTTTGTAACTCCTTTTTGTTGACACTAAATTCTCCGGCTTGCTTATCGTGTAGCGTTTTAAAATAAATAAAGCGTTTTTTCTTATTTTGTATTAGCGTTCTTAACATATCATTTTGTTTCCTTTTTTATCCTCAACTATTGTACTTTGCAGCGTTAACTTTAAAACGCTCTTTACGCCGATATAAACTTAAAATTCAGATTTTATTCCGTTTACAGTAAAGTCTCGATAATTTATGCATAGCATTGTGCATACAGTTAATAATAATAGCAGTGTACCGAGTTGATTCAAATATTATTTCAAATTCTCTAAATCAACTAAATTGAATTCGTCCTTTTCATCTCATCACGTATATTTTTTGTAACTTTGCACACATTGTTCTTTAAAATAATTCAGAATGTCAAATAAAAGCAAAGAACTGCGTGCAACGCGGGATCTGTGTATGGATCAACTTGATGAACTTATTGCTTTGGGTGCAACTGTGCAAGCTGATAAAACCATACTTCCCAAATTCAAAATAGCCTGTGAAAAGCTTACGCAAATATACGATGATTTTGAACACTATCACAAATCTCCTATTCAAGAATTAGCTATAAGCAAAGACCATGACTACGCTGAAGATAAGGCTGTAAGAACAACCTTTATGGAAAAATATTTAACAGTTAAAGAAATTTTTATCAATAATTCTCCCGACTTGACAGTTAAGGTTCAACCTTCAGTCACTCCAAATCCAAATGGCAAGTTTCCTAAAATAACTTTACCAACATTCAATGGTGTTTACAAGGATTGGCCCACATTTTTCGATTTATTTTCTTCTTTAGTAGGCTAGCCTTTCTGACGTGGAAAAATTCCAATATTTGCGTTCTTCTCTTAGTTCGGAACCATTAAATATGATAAAATCTTTACCACTAACTGCTACTAATTATGCTATAGCACTTCAAACGTTAACTTTTCGTTATGAAAACAAACGATTGATGGCTGATACTTATTGGCTCTCAATTTGTGAAGCTCCAAAACTAAATAATGATTCTCCTAATGCTTTAAGAAAACTTTTAGACACATTCACAGAGAACTTAGCAGCGCTAAAAAATCTTAATTTACCTGTTGATGAATGGAGTTTTGTATTATTTCATACTTTAAAACAAAAACTCGATTCTGCTACTATCAAACGTTTCGAATTGCAAGAAGCTTCAACAGAAATTATGACTTATTCGAAACTTAAGGAGTTCTTACAAAAACAATGTGTTGCACTCGAATCAGCCGCTCTTTCTATTCCATGTTCCAAACCTATTCCTAAATTTCCACGTCAACCGCCAAAGCCCTTGAATTCTCGGCAAGACCCTCTGTCATTTTTTACTAACACCGATCGAAATGTTACTCAAAAGATAGTATGTGCTTATTGCAAAGCTGATCATAAGATCTATAAATGTCCTACCTTTCTAGATAAGTCTGCTCAAGATAGATTTAAAATTGTGATGGACAAGAAGTGGTGTGTCAATTGTCTTCATACAGCCCATCAAATCTCGTCATGTAGCTCGACATTCACTTGTCGAAATTGTCACGCCAGACATCATTCGCTTCTTCACGGTGGGGAAACACCAAACTCAAATAATTCTGTTAGTTCACCTCAAGCACCTATCAATGTAAAGACCGTTCAGTTGCACGGAAATTCTCAACTTAATTCCCTGTCTCACTTTATTCCTTGCAATTCTACTGTCCTACTTTCAACAGCCCAGTTAGAAATTCGTGATTCAATGGGAAATTTTCAAACTATTCGTGCATTGATTGATAATGGTAGTCAGACAAGCATTATCACTCAGCAGTGTTATCGTCGCTTGCGATTGCCAGGCTCTAAAATTTCCTTATCAATTTTCGGTATTGGACAAGCTCCCTCTACGTCTTCATGTCGCGTTTCGTGTGTCATTCGACCTGTCAATGAACCGTCCTTCACTCTAAACTTAGATGCTATTGCTTTGCCCAAAATTTGTTCAGAATTGCCAAGTACATTTATACCTGTTGATAGATGGAAACATGTGAAACACCTCAAGCTTGCGGATCCAAAGTTTAATGAACCAGGTCCAATTCATCTTTTGTTAGGTGCAGATGTTTTTCCTCAGCTTCTTAGACCGGGTTTTATTCCAAGTGGTAATGATAGTTCTGAAGCCTCCTATATCAACACTATCTTTGGGTACGTTCTTTGTGGAAAAGTCATTGTGCCCTCAGTTTCACCTACTCAGGTCAATTCGTTATTCACATCTCCAGAATATTCTCTCGATGTTACTTTGAAAAACTTTTGGGCATTAGAGGAGGTTCTGAATGCAACTCAGATTGCTCCTGAGGATGCATTGTGCGAACAATCTTACGTTGAAGGTTATTCTCGAAGTGACACCGGCCGCTACATCGTAGCTTTACCTTTCAAAGACTCTGAACCTTTGTTAGGTGACTCTCGAAATACGGCGCTTCGCCGACTCTATTCCCTGGAGCGCAGGTTACACCAAGATCCTATTCTATATAAAGCATATTGTGATTTCATGCAGGAATATTTGGACTCTGGTCATATGTGCCTTTCTACTCCGCTAGATAATCCATCGAAGGCATATTACATTCCTCATCATGGAGTTTTCAACTCGAATAGTATTAAACCTAAACTTCGTGTGGTATTTGATGGTAGCAGTAAAACTACCAATGGAAGTTCTCTCAATGACTGTCTTTTCACTGGTCCTAAATTGCAAAAGGACATATTTTCAATTTTGTTAAAATTCCGACTTCATTATGTCGTCTTCACCGCTGATATCCGTCAGATGTATAGGCAAATTCTGGTCCAGCCTTACCATCAAGACTATCAGCGGATTCTATGGCGATTTTGTAAAAATAGCCCTATTCAAGATTACACTCTTCGCACTGTAACATACGGCTTGAGTTGTTCGCCATACCTTGCCTTGCGTACCATAGTTCAGTTAGCCCAGGACGAGCAGGAAACCTTTCCTAGGGCAGCGTCTCTCCTAAAATCGGATATCTTTGTAGACGATGTGGTTAGTGGTTGTTCTTCTTTATCTGAGGCTCAAACCCTCAAAGACGAGCTCATTTCTATGCTAAAGAAAGATGGATTCGAACTCCGAAAATGGGCTAGTAATCGTAGAGAGCTTCTAAGTATGATTCCTGAATCTCATCAGCAACAGCAACCACAGGAATATAATAATGAAATATCAGCTATTAAAGTTCTGGGTCTTCGATGGATACCTAATCTAGATGTATTTTCCTACTCTGTCGCGATCAAAAATGATTGTTGCACCAAGCGATCTATTCTTTCAGAATTGGCACGTATTTTTGATCCTCTCGGGTTTCTCTCTCCACTCACGTTTTTTGCAAAATTTCTAATCCAACACTTATGGAGTCTGGGTCTTGAATGGGATCAAGAACCTCCAGAAGATGTTTTGGAAAAATGGTCTCAATACAACTCGGAACTTTCTTTGTTAAGTAACCTTCATGTTCCTCGTTGCATAATCCCAAAAGACGCATGTACGTTTGAACTGCCCGGCTTCTCCGATAGTTCTGAGCGTGGATATGTCGCTGTTATATATTTGCGCTGTGAAACGTCCACTGGTGAAATAAAGGTTTCCTTTGTTTGTGCTAAGTCGAAGGTAGCTCCACTTAAACGTATTTCCTTACCTCGTTTGGAACTTTGCGGTGCTGTTCTGCAGTCAAATCTCATGTATGTCGTTTCAACTACATATTCCAATCTTTCCTCCTGTCCTATATTTGCTTGGACTGATTCTAGCGTTGTCCTTGCATGGTTACGAAATTCTCCACATTTGTGGAAAACTTTCGTGTCCAATCGAGTCAGTTATATCCATGATCGAATTGCGTCGTCTCGTTGGTTTCATGTAGGATCAGCGGACAATCCTGCCGATTATGCTTCTCGAGGATTACTCCCAAAAGCTCTTCTCAGCCATTCACTTTGGCTAGATGGTCCTTCATGGTTACAGTTATCTCCTGACAATTGGCCAAATCAAAATCTTAACTTTTCTAAATCTGATGTTGTCTCTGAGGAAGCTCGGAAGATTGTTCTTGTCGCTGAGAATTCTCCAAATCTTTTTGAGACACTTTTGAACAAATTTTCCTCCATTTCAAAAATCAAACGTATTCTAGCCTATTGTTTACGCTTTCTTTCTAATTCCAAGAGGTCCTCTGAGAACATACGTGGTAGCTTTACTTCAAGGGAACTCCACCTAGCTCTTCTGCCTCTTATTCGATATGTTCAAACCGTTGCCTTTTCTGGAGAGATTGAGAAAAATAAATGTAAAAAAAATTGCCAAAGGTATTTTCAAAACTTAGTCCGTTCATCGACAAAGAGGATATTCTCAGGGTGGGCGGACGGCTTACTCATTCTGGCTTGCTCTATGATCAGAAATATCCAATTCTCTTACCTCAAAAACACGTTCTCACTTATCGCATTATCGAGAGTTTCCATGGTGACAATATGCACGTTGGTCTTCAAGGCTTACAATTTCTGTTATCTCAACAATTCTGAATTTTATCTTCCCGTCGAGCCATTTGACATTGCCTTTCTCGGTGTATTCGTTGTTTTAGAATCAAGCCTACCTCTTTCGAACCTCCTATGGGCGATCTACCCTCTACGCGTATCAATCAATTGAAAGCATTTCAGTGTGTTGGCGTGGACTTTGGTGGCCCTTTCAATATAACTCTTAGTAAAGCTAGAGGCTCAAGGGCACAAAAGGCGTATTTATGTCTATTTGTATGCTCTACCACCAAAGCTGTGCATTTGGAGATTGCTTCCGACTTATCTTCCAGTTGTTTCATTGCTGCTCTAAGGCGATTTGTCGCTAGGCGAGGTAGATGTACTCATATTTTTTCCGACAATGGTATTAATTTTGTTGGAGCCTATCGAACGCTGTCTAACTGCATGCGCGTTGCTGCAGAAGGAGAACAGATTAAGTGGTCGTTCAATCCTCCTTCAGGACCCCACTTCGGAGGACTGTTCGAATCTGGCATTAAATCCGCTCAGGTACTCACGTATGAGGAATTTTGTACGGTTTTAGTTCAAATCGAATCGATGCTAAATTCACGTCCACTTTGCCCTCTAAGTTCGGATCCAACAGACCTATCTGTTCTTACTCCCGGCCATTTCCTCACTCTCGAACCTCTCACATCTCATAAATCGTCTGAATCGATGGCAATTAATTCAGCGCATTCAGCAAGATATTTGGCGCAGGTGGAAGGACGAATATCTTCACACATTGCAACAGAAAACGAAATGGTTACAACCACCCGTCTCTGTACAACCAGGTACATTGGTTATTATTAAAAGCGATAACGTACCTCCGTTGTATAGGAGTTTGGGACGAATTGAACAGGTATTTCCTGGCTCGGACGGTATTGTTCGTGTAGCGACCTCTTGTAAAACTCTGTCCTTTGCCCATTTCTTAATAATAAAATGCTTCACACTTTAGGTGGACGGCATGATCTAGCCACACCTATATATCTAAGTAGTTATAAGTTTAATTAGTTTATAATTTAGTTATGTTTTCTTATTTAATTCAACTTCATATTTTCCATGCTCAAACAACATATATTATTGTTTAAATATAGCGGGTTGCATATATTCGCGATAATAGTTGTTGGACGTATTTTACTTGAAATCCCAAATACGCGCGCACGCACGGAACGTCGCGCGCCACCCGAAGCAGTACGACACATGGTACCATAGAAGTACGACAGAGCTCGACTCGATCCAAAACCCCTAAGACAGCTTCCTCCGAGAAAACCCGCACGTATTTTCCGACATTCTACACGGTGTGTGTTGTAATCGCCGGTGCTGTGATACGTAACTGAAGGGACCTACGGTAAGTTAGCTCCAACAATCCGTACGATCTTTTCAGGATTTCCAATTCATTCTAAACTCATATAATTTCAATTGTTACGTTCGGTAGCATTCATTTTCAATTGTTACGTTCGGTAACAAAATAATTAATTCTAAAAATGTAATTGATAGGTGTGGAGTAACAGAGTAATTAACTCAAAGAAGCGTCGCTACTAAAAATGGGCTTAGTGTCAGGTGTGGGGTAACAGAATAATTAAATGTATATATTGTCTTACCATCAAAATTACTAAAAATATAATTGGTATCAGGTGTGGGGCGATAGATTAGTCAAATTAAATCATACTAAAGTGTTAACTTAACAATTACTAAAAATAAAATTGGAATCATGTCTGAGGTAATAATTATTTCTAGTTGTCTTAACATCACAATTACTAAATTGATATCAGGTGTGGGGCTACAGAATAATCAAATAAAATAATAGCGTATATAGAATATAGATTTCTTTCCAGATGATGACAAGGAGACACTCGAACTGTGAGGTGCTGTTTCAAGTCTGTTCCCAACTAAACTGTACCACAAATTCACATGCATGAGTCAACAGGTGATCTTGAAAACCAATCAGTTCACGTCACGACAATGTGAGTTATATCATTGAACAGCTTTAGGGAGCTTTCAGGCAGATCTAGGTACGGATCAGCCTAAAACTGTCCAGGCGAAGGGCTAGGAACCCCCCATCTATACTACTTTCGTTCAGTTTGCATCCCTGATTGGTTATATCCTAAGGAGTTTGATGCGTTGGCACGTCCATTAGCGGTAATATAAATTCTTGACACAAATAACCTAATCTGCACCGACGTATACTACATCTTTCGTTAATGTTAATGTTCTCTCCGTTAGTAGATATGAATGGTCAGTTCTGCACACTAGGATATCCAAATGTGTTCAACATACAGGCACATTCAGGAAATGAAACGAATTAAAACCTTTAGCCTAATTTTTCTTAATAATTAGCATAAAAACACAGGCCAAACATTTCCATCCGAACTGCAACAAAACATAATTACGTCTGCGAATAAAATTGCATTTGTTAAAACCACCATAATGTAGGAGCAGGTTTATAGCGTCGCTCATTTGAATCTCAAGGCGGAGATTTTGCGCTATTTCTTATCTCTTTATTCTCGTGTCTGCGGTTTAATTTCATTTCGCGGGCTTATCTTTCGAGAACGTTCGACAAAAGGGTTAAATAACAAAAATAGAAGTAAGGGTTGTTGAATTAGAGATAAAAGAAATTAGAGACTACCCGGGCGACGAATAAAACCGCGTCTCTAAATACTTAAATTATCTCCGTTATAAGTCCCAATCAACTATGGAATGATTTGCATAATCATGCAAAATTCCTAATACTATAAAATATTAATGAAAATGCTTGTTTGTTGATTGGTTGCATTTTTCATTTCAAACAATCAAATCAAATGTAATAGAACGCATCTGGCGCTGGTCGGAACATCGAACGTATTGTACTGCACAATGCCCGTTTTAGTAAATAAAATTTAAAATATTGTAAAACCTCAGCGTTTTAAACGCTGCACGTATGCTTCGGAAACAATACCATTCAAAAAAATATGACGATTTATTATCGACCGACGGTTTTTGTCTAGCAGGCCGGCTCGGTCACCAGATTTGACTTCATCAAATTTTTATTTGTGTCCTCCTTGTTTAGTGGTTTTGGATTCAAAAAGTCGATGACTTATTTATTGAATCGTTAAGCTTCCGGTTCTTCTGAATATGTAATTCTCTATGACAGGAACTGGCCTGCCCGATCTCCGGATTTAGAGTGCGTCGATTTTTTTATTATCTTTGTTCCCGTGCAGAAAAATAACTTCCTATACACATTCAAGTTAGGGAAACATCTGTGAAAGTAGTAAGGTTATAAATATTTGTACTGTCTTGGTCTTTTTCCTGTAACAATTATCTGAAATATTTGCCCAGGCCTAAAAATAATCGCAGTAATTTACCTGTCAGATTACAGCACATTATTATCTCCTCGCCCGAAGGGAAGTCCAATCAGATATGCCGCAGTCGCTTTTCGGTTCCCGCAGGTTTTTCGTTTTCGCTTTTGTTCCACACGGGCACGTGAAAAACAGCAGATGAAATACAAACAGGTATCAGGTCTGTACAGAGGAATTCTCCACAATTATCTTTTCACCAAATTTTCCTTGCCGCTATACTGAACCAACAAAAGCCTTTAATCAGTTGTATTATATAAAACGTACCTAACAGTCTTCAAACAATAACGTCAACACTCTTTCTCCTACACAGGCATGTGAAATCCCTTTTTAATTAGGTCTAAACAACTTTGTTTACGAAAATAACGACGCGAATTACGATTAAGCCACCTTTTAAATAGAATTAACCGGGCCCTTAAATTGGCGTTCGATACACAAAAAAGGGTTTACATGCAAATCCGAGCTCCACGGGGGGACCTTTGACGTCAGTTGCTATTTAGGTGCGTTCCATGTGTTTAAACGAAAAAGACTTATGATGTAATATGGTACGTAAAATATCAAAGAAATATGTCAAATAGAAACCTGTCAGGATTTACACGTCGATGGTACGCATCTGAAAATATAAGCAACGTCCTTTGGTTTCGTCTTCATTATACACAAAAATTTGCCCAGCAAGAGTATATTGAGATACAAACGAAAATCTTCGACGGTATAAGACGATATATGCAAAAAATTATTCACAAAATATTCATTATATCGCTTCAGTTTAAAATAATCGTCTTTTCACAGCGTCAAAGTTTTGAAACTAATTTCTTTAATGTATTCAAGCCGGTTAGGCTATTTCAAAGTTTGTTATTGCTTCAGTTCCAGTAAATGATTTCTTAGAATAAAATCGTTTTTAACACTTCGGCATCGCTTCATTCTC
>MU190174.1:41766-53041 GCA_016904865.1 Pissodes strobi | reverse complement strand
CTTATGCTTTTGAATTATTCTTTTTTAACCAAAAAGTCTTCAGTAAAAAAGAAGAACAAAAAAGAGGACATAAGAGCAACATTCAGAAAGACGACATGTCTTCTAAAAAAAAAGTGACCCTGTTATATTCTGCCAATAATTTTTAAATTATATTTCGAGTTTCTGTAGAGCAGTCTACAAATTTCCATAGTTGCATTCTTCTTATACCACATAAAACATTTAATTAATGATATCGCAGCTTAAGACACTGTAGGAATTAAGCTTCAACTTTCTTGTTTTTCGCACTAAGAAAGAATGCTAAAATCAAAGGTTGTAGGGCTTTATGTAAGCTATTTGCAAGGTGTTGCAAAAACGAGTGACAGGTCAAGACCTTATTAAACACTTACTAATTTTATTTCAACATACTTCAAACCCAAGGAATCAATTTATTTTTTACCATACGTCAATTTGTCGTAAATGTTTATCATAAATTTTATTTCTATTTAAATAATTTGCCTATCGGTTTCATGTATTCATAATTCATTACATGAGAGATCCTACACATTTATTTGGTATTAACTTCAATTTTAAAATTTTGATCAATTAACTCAAAATTGAAATGGATTAGTTTGTGATAAAACATCATAACAATAAAAACTATTTATAAGAAAATTCAGACCTGTTCTTTAGCTGCTTGTAGAAGAAATTATTGCTATTTCAACAGTATTATGGGAAGCCAATTTACATATATTATATATGTCTTAAATTGGCCAATTTTTGTCTATTATTTAGTGGCTAATTTTATTCGGCTGATAGGTAATTATAAAACATATGTGTCAATTTAATTCTAAGGAAATGCTTTGAAAGTGGCATCATGTCGTGTAGTGATTGTAGGAAATAAAAAATAATTATGTAAACGCTTTCAGATTTGAATAATTTTTATATCAAATTATAATTAAGAGACTATTTCCGCTATTGTCAATTCAAATATTTTATTAGAAATGTATCGGATACTTTTCATAACAAATTTGTTGTACTAATGTCCCTACCGCATCCGAGCTTTGTAAAACTCAAATATTTTCTTCTCCTTGCTTGCTATTGTCTTAAAAGCAAGTTCAAGGATAATAAGACCCTCATTTATTACTCAAAGCCTTGAATATCTGGGTTTTGCCTCTATCGAAACCTTCTGCTGTTAGTAATAATTTAATTTAAAGAATTTTACATTATTGCTGCTTGAATTTTTTTTAGAACAAAAATGTATCTTAAACTCCTATTTTTATAGAACAAAAATGTATCTTGATCTCCTTTAAACCCTATGTTGGCATACATATTACATAATGACTGCCATTTTGTACAGGGTGTCCCAAATTCGAGGCATATCATTGGGATCTCGGAAACTAATGGGTTCAAGTCCGGGCTTCTCGCTGGCCAGCGTACAACCCCTTGATTCCCAATCCATTTACCAGGAAATAAAAGATTGAGAATCTCTGTCACTCCTCTTCCATTATGGCGAGGAGCACCATCTTGTTGCCACCATAGATTTCTTAATACTTCTAATGGTTCGCTCGATGAGGCATCCATTATTTCTTGCTCTATCAAATCTATATATTTTTGAGATGTAAGGTGACCATCCAAGAAAAATTGGCCAATGATTTTGTTACGCCACATTCCCACCCATACACTAAACGATTCCCTTCCTTGAAGTCTCACTTCTTGATTTTGTCGCGGATTGATTATTCACAGACCAATAATGTTCATTGTGCGGGTTAAATATTCCGGACGTGGAAAAAGTGCACTCGTCCGTCCAAATTTTTTTATTAAAAAAATCTAATTTATATTGCATCCAATGACAAAATTCTAGACGCCTTTCAGAATCACCAGATCTTAAAGTTTGACTCACGTGAACTTTAAATGGCATGTATCCATGCGATATAGAGTTCGCCAAATTCTCATGCGTGGTATTTCCAACTCATCTTCATTTGCCCTAAGAGATGATCTAGGTGCATTTTCAACCTATAATATAGAATTAGTAAATAATTAGTTACCTTTTAGTACACTATATTAAGTTACAGCAGGCCCGTCTCCAGGGGTGAGCCGGCGCAGCCGCCTCGGGCGGCCGCTTTTTGGGGGCGGCCGTTTTTATTTTTGATATATATAATGTTTTAATGTGATTGTATGTAACACGATAAACTCTCTCGCAATGAATATGTAAAACGCTTCATTCGTACTATAAGCAGCTCACCGCGCGTTATAGGCAATAATTAAACCCCACTATATAACATAACGGTCTATTCGCAATTAGCATTAGCAGTTTAAATTCCCAGTGAATTAAAAATCGGATTAACAGTCGCAACTGCTAATGACAAATCGCGACTTGGCACATCTTTAGGGATGGGCGACATCGCCCTAAAGCGATTCAGCGATGGCCGAAACGCAACCCGATTGATTGATCGATTACTGAACAGCATGTAACACATACGAGGAGCGAGCGCATGTTACATATAAGTACTCGTGCGATTTTTTAGACCATAAGTTCGAACTTCGCGCCCCCAAATACCCCTCCCTAGAGTACCCACATCAAAATTAATTTTTTTCGAAAATTAGTTTTAGAAAATTTTTGTTCGCTTTCTTTACAGAAACGGTTAGAGGGATCCACGTACAAGTCACACACGTACAATTTTTTTTTTTTAATCACATACAGGGTGTTAAAACCACAAATTTTCCCAAAAATCCCCTATTTTCAAAATATTTCGGTACAACATACTCGTGCGATTTTTTAGATCAAAAATTCGAACTCCACACCCCCAAATACCCTTCTCTAGGGTACACAAAACAAAATTTATTTTTTTCGAAAATTGTTTTTTAAATTTTGTTTTCGCTTTCATTACAGAAACGGTTAGAGGGATCCACGAACATGTCACCCACGTACAGATTTTTTTAAATTCACATACAGGGTTTTAAAAACAAATCTTCCCAAAAAAAACCCTAATTTAGAAATAATTCGGTACAGCATACTTGTGCTATTTTTTAGACCAAAAATTTTAACTCCGCGTCCCCAAATACTCTTCTCTAAAATACCCACTTAAAAATTATTTTGTTTTTTTAGAAAAATATGTTTCCATTTTTTTTCCGTTTTTATTAATGAAACGATTAGAAGAATTACATATCACCTAAGTACAAATAAAATTTATAAAATCATATACAGGGTGGTAAAACAATACATTTTTAAAAACATGCAACTTTTTTCGTAATATTTCGGTAAGTACAGAAAACTCATACGACCTTTCGAACTCAACCAAACTAGATACGGCACATTATATAGTACCCAACGATCTTTTTCTCATTTAAAGTTTACCTCTAACTCTTACCGTTTTCGAATTATAGCCGATTTAATGAAAATCTCGATTTTTTTTAAGATACCCGTGAATTTTTCCGAAAAATTTTTTGAAATCAAAATATCCGTTTTTATTAGGGAAGCGATTAAAGGGGTCCATTTACATCTTATTAATATAAAAATAAAATATTCAAAAGCATATACAGGGTGGTAAAAAAATTTGCACATTATTTAAAAAAATCCCCTTTTTATCATAAAAATTCAATTATTTTTTAAGTTCGACGCCTCCCATACGGGCTAAAGGCCGTCGATTTTAAATGACCGATTTCTGGAAAACTAAGAATATTGTTTTTTTTTTTCGTAAAGAACCTTTTTTGTCGGCCTTGGGGTCCTCTACCTACATGCCGAATTTCAAGTCGTTCGGAAAAAAACGATAGGTTTCAGGTAGGTTTCCGTTTCTATGGGACAAAATGAAGGTTAGGTCGATAAAAATACGGTTTTTTCCGTTTGCCGATATTCTTCTTTTTCTACCGGAACCTACCCATTAAAAAACGAGTTTCGCGATTTCTCCCACTTCTCGAGAAAAATTCAGGAAACGGGGGGCGTGGGGAGTACCCTAACCAGCCAACCCCGACTCCGCGTTACGGAATTTGGTGGCGGCAATATTTTGCTCCGAGCTCCCGTTTAGCCTGAAATCACGAAAAAACACGCGATTTTCATATAGCCCCTCAAGACCCCCTCTTAAAATCCAGCCCCGGCATCCCCGATTTAATTCCAGGTAGCCCCCAGGTGGTATATCTACCATGAAATAAATAGACCCTGCAGGTCATCTCCTTATATCAGAACCTATCGGTTAAAAAACCGCGCGGGCGCCTATTCGCCGGATAGGTCATTATTGACTCCTTAATTGGTCTGACTCCTTAATTGGTCTGTTGTTAGGGGCGGCCAAATCCTGCTCGCCTCGGGCGGCCTAAAGCCTAGAGACGGGGCTGGTTACAGTATCTAAAATACGCGCTTCTGTTCCTGATCTATTCGCCTGCCGTATATATTTATTATAGTTGGTTTTTCAGAACCTCTATGCCCTGCTAAATTTTTGTCAAGTCTTGCAAAATAGGAAAAATGTGGCTGTTCCCTGTCAGGGTATTCCTATATATATCGTTGACTTGAAATTTGGGTACTTCTAAAACAAATACTACATTGCGGATCATATCATGTTTTTCTAAACACGAGAAAGACCTTTTTATTAATAACACAAATCGAGAATAATCTAGACTCAAATAAGTAAAGAAAAACGTCAAAATACTGCTGCAATTTTGAAACAAAGGAAAATTCCATAACTAAGTATGATAGATAAGGAGTATGACACTATGCAAATATTGCTATTCTAGAGCAACACTAGTACAACATAAATTCTAACAAATGATTTTTTTCTTATATTACTAAAGCAGATATACCAAAATAATTTTGACTCTCTATAGTAATTTTTTCTTCTCTACAAGATGGCGTCATCAGATTTTTGATCCAATGTTTCGTTCCGTCGCGTCGCCATCATCAGCAACTAGTACTGATGATAGATTTTTGGCTCGAAACTTCGGATATATGTCAAGTGTGTTATGTCATTAAATTTGGAATTAAAATTAGAGTTGATTAAGCTAGAAATAAAATTTTTCGACTATTTAAAAAAACAAATCTGATGATGGTTGCGAAGAAACGAAAATCTAACAATGTCATCTTAGAGAAAGGAAAAAGTAAGAACGAAAATGTGGACTTTATATTGTCAAATCACTTCAAATAGTAAAAAAAAATAAAAACGATATCGCGGATATTCGGTTTTTTCGAATGATATCGTTTGTTCATTATCTTTTTGGAATCTGAGAATAATTTTACATGTCTCTAAATCAACCTTTTTCAAGGAAAAATATATGTTTTAAAAATGGCTGCGAATCAATCTCAAGAAATTGTTAAGATTATTCTATAAAGCATCTAAAAATTTGGTCCCATTATCAGTTGTTTAAAAGAGTTATAACCATTTGTTTAAATTGAACATCTTGTATATAATTTTTTTTACTACTAACATGATAAATCACCATTATTTACTCCATTCCTCAAATGAGAAGTAACATTTCTCACCCTAGGTAAATAATAATATTAAAAAAAACCTAGGTCAATAATGAAACGGAAACGGAAAATGTCAAAATGTCAAACTTGTTAGTTTGACAACTAGTTGTCATTTCGGATTATTTGAAAAATGAGTAGGAAATGATTAATTTCAAAATCTAATCAATTCAAATAATGATAAGGATTGTATCAGTGCTATTAGTAAAAAAATGATATACAGTATGACTCACTTTTCATGACTCCCCATAATATTCTTATTAATAATGCGATTTTGTCAAAATTTAGATGGAAAGAAGGTACTTTGTATGTATGGAGCTGTCAGGAGATTATTAGCGTTTTTTGGCGAGTAACCACGGTTAACTACAAGTAATACTGAAGTAAGTGCCAAGCGGGCACCCCACCACAAATTGTACTGTCTGCTTCTGTCTTCGCCAAAATACCGTAGTTAGATCTTGCAATTGCTAGAAAAGAATATAGATATTTTGCATATTTATTTGAAAATGATCAGTTTGATCAGTGCAGAACGTTTACTCATATTTTTAATGACAGAATGGTGGCCTCTGGAGATAAGCAAGCTAATGGTATTTTTTCGATGAATATGTTCAGGATACTTTATGCTGCCCAAATCCCATTTGGGGCACATTTGTGTAGGAATTCCGATGCGTATGAGGCTTCTATAGAAGAATTTAATGAACGTATAATTTACAAACTTGTTCAGAATGGAAAAAGAAACATTTCACATGTTTAACGTTTCAAAATTAATCCGCCATGACTCCATCAAACCTCGAGTACCACACCTCGTCACGTATGTAAGTTGTAGTAAGCCGTAGTTGAAAAATGATGATGTAATAGTGACGTCACGAAACTTTCCCTCACTTACCACAATTAAATTAATCCTCGTGAAAACAAAGTAGTATCCGTAGTATGCCGTGGTTAATTATAGTTAGCTCGCGAAAAAACGCTTCTTGTTACGATATCTGTCAGTTAGACAACTGAACTTCCAGGCTACTTGATATTTCGAACTATTTGAAAAATAAGTAGAAAATGACTAATATAAAAATCAAATCGAATCAAATATGGTAATATATCAGTGTTAGTAGTAAAAAAAAAATCTATATATACCTCGGTTGAGAAGGCCATTATTAACCTCGCACATTATATCCTTCGGCGCTACGCGCCTCAGGACATAAAAGTGCTCGGTAAATAATGGCTTACTTCTCAACCTAGGTATATAATATACTATTTTATTAGAACTTAGAAAATTTAAGTTTAGTTTTATATTTCATTACATATTATGTATTCCTGATATAAACTGAGGATGAAGAAGTCGACGAATGAATAAATCAATTGAATGCTCTGATCCGAATTACGCTAGACAGTCGGCCACAACATAAGTGGACGATTCCTCGTCTTCCAAGCAAAACCTGCAGTCTAGATCATCTACAATCCACAGCTGATTCAGACGCCTATTCAATTAACAGTAACCTACCGAAAACTTTAACACAAGCCTCAAGTCCTTCCTCTTAAGAGCTAGAAAAGCCCTTATTCTGTAAGGGAGTAACTAACCCACCTTGCCTCATTCCTAGAGTAGCTCGCAAAAGGTTCATGGCCCGCACATTTTCTGCGTTCTTTAGGATGGCCGCAGTCATTTTGTAGAACATAGCTACTATAGTATCAGGTCTCGTTGGATGGATTGCGGAGCCCTGTAGTGCCAGACGGTCGCTCAGCTTCCCTATTTCCCGGGACATTAGAATATCCCAGAAGCCAAATAGAACTGATCCTATTATGCCCTGCTAAGGTCCCTCCTACACACAAACCCTAAGGCAGAGTTAACCCTAACAGACTCGAGAGTCGGCAGAGTGACGCTGCTCTCAGAAAAAAATGTAGATATCTTTCCCTCTAAAGGCTCTTAACAATTTCTCATACCCGCATTTGAGAATCACATACATATCGGACTGGAAAACGATTCCACAAGTCTCAAGGGCAAAGGCACGTCTCGTCGTTGTTGTTTCTCTATAAACAGCCGCTTCAGCACCACTATTCGTTCTGAAGCCGTCCGTGTACTAGACTATCCCATTAACCAGACTTGGGCTACGACCCACCCCAAACACGCATCCTTGTCGGGTCTGTGAGGGTTCTACTTGATCTGAAGCTAGGCAATATGTCGTTCGCCATTATTAAGGGCTGTAAATATACATCAACTGCCACCTTCCACCTGATGTGTTCCCTGGGGCTAGTATTGCACTTTAGGTGACTAAGACCGTTCAGTTTGTATACAAACGTCAAGACCTCATGCTCTGTCAATAGGTAGATGGGCGGTAAACCAGTTAGATTCTCAAGAGCCTTAGTGGTTGATCTTTATATCACCTGTGATTCCCATGAAACCAGTCCCTGAACTCTGTTCAAATGAGCCTTAATCCTACTCACTTGACGTTCTTTGTGGTTCAGGGACTGGTATTGTCACTTGTTTCTTTCTAGCAGTTCTGGAAATTCCGTGTCGTTGGCTCTGTTTGCTCCAGGCTGCCAGCTTGCGTGCCTTTTCCCCTATTCTTGTATTGTTAGTGTATTGCTTGTGACTCAGTTTTTCGATGCTGGCCTGGCAGGCCACTATTCAACCCGGATGTGCAAACTTAATCTTTATTTCTGGTTACTAAAAGCGGACGAATTTTTCATAAGTACTCAATTCTATCATAGAATTGCTATTTAGACGAAATTGCCGTGATAATGTAACACTTCCATTTCCAATAACTTCAAAATATTATTATTTTTATAGTTTTGAGGAAATAGCAAAACCTTCGGCCAGAAATAGCCCGAGCAAAAAAACCTCTTAGACTGTAATTTAAACAATTAGAAAGCTATTTTAGTCTTTTGAAGATAATTTTAGATTTTGGGTAATAAAATAGAGTAGTTTAATGGACGCAATTTAAATAAACTACTGTAATTGTTTAGGATTTGTTTAGTATCAGTAGCAAAAAGTGCATGTAGGTGTCAATCTTAAAGGATTGTACATACAGTAGCGGCATAATAAGATAATTGGCTTACTTGAGTAATATGTTTTTAGCTATTTTTAATTTAGGAAATTACGTTGTGGAGAATGCTAAGTTTATTTGCAATGTAATTCAATAGTCTCACAAATGTTTTGTTGTTTTAAAATTTGTTAACATTTCATATATCACACAGTTAGTTTGAGCATTCAATGCAATAATTATGTTCATAGAATTTTTATGAAGCTTTTCATAGAAGTGATGAAGACAAAGTGATTAATGAACTTGCATTCGTTTAGAAACTTGCATAGATTTTCTAATTAGACAATGAGGAAAACAACCACAACTATTTTTAAAATATAAATAAATTTTAAAATAATTATCTTGGACCAATAAATCATGATTCACTTAAACCTAATAAGCTGAAATTTGAACTTTTGTGATTATCACTATTTTTGCGCATTATGTATCATTCTAACCCTCTTTTAAAACAAGAACTCGTACAATATTGTCGTTGAATGTGATTTACTTGCATGAGAAAATATTTCACTTATATGTAAGTTAGGAACAAATGGGAGTAAAAATCTTAGTGTACAAACACAAACTCTCATTCTAGTTGAGTAAAAAATAGATAAAAATTATAAAAACACAAACATTATGTCACTTCTGATGATATTCTGCATTTGCATTCGATGCACAGACCAAAGACAATTATGTATTTGGCACAGACCAACATCGCGTTTCGAACAGGTTGCGCCTTACGTTGGAATTGCAGGTTTCTAGTATGCATCGCCTTCGCTTTTTGTTTGAAATGTGTATCAAAAAGTGACTAATCCGATCATAACGTTGATCCCCACTCTCAGAATTGCTGAAAAGGGACGCAATAAGTTGAATAAATTTAATACACGCCTTTATTTAGAAACGTTTTAACTCCTAAATTAAGAATATGCTATAAAGCATTGTTAAGTAAAAAGTTAAGAGTAAATCCAGCCATAATATTAGTATTTATTTTTAACATTGTTATGTTAATAGGGAAATAATTAAGAGTAGCACTTTATAAGCAAAATTCATAATCTCATGGTTGTATATTTTCGATGAAAAAATAAGGAAAGGAGCTTGAATAATTTTTTTCGCTCTGCATAAAACCCTGGTTCGACTCGAAAGCAGGTTAATGTAACTGTGACTATATTATTGTCGACCCAGCGAACAAACATTAATCTATCTGCACGGTTCAGAGTATAAATATACTCATCCCTCAAAATTTTTGTATCCTTTTGATAGATGGTTACTTGCATGGTACCAGTACACTAAATGCTAATATCCTTCACATCACTAAGTAAGATTGAACTGTAGTAAATAAATTATTCTTGTATAGCTTGTATGGCAAAGCCTATTTAGTTTCTGGAAACTCCCTCTCCCATTGTAAACAATAGGACAGTTGCCTTTCTATAAAGTATACTTAGCTCGTCGTCTTCCTGACTTCGAGGATTCTTACCATGGTATACATATGTCAAAGTTAATCAAATGTCCTTCCTTCGTACTGAGTGATCACAATGTGTAATCGTAGCGGATGAATTTTCCTCTGATAAATTGTTTGCAGTTATCCCTTACAAAATATTTCATCATTGTTTGATCTTTGGGTATGAAATGTTCGAAGAACCGGTTTTTCCAGGCTTTATATTTTTTTATTTGGTTTGGTGTGTTCTATAAGAACTACATTGTCTATTCAAACTTATTTTTCTCATGAAGTTTTTGGATAATTTCCTTGCCCATATCGTTTTTAATCCCTGTAGTTTGTTCTTGCTAGTTTGGCATCGCATCCACTCAAGATAAGTACTGCCACCTCACACTTCAACTCCTCGTACGTAATATTAGGATCTTGAAAATTTCTGAAGAAAGCATACTTTCTAGCTTCTTAGAGAAGATGTTTGATGATTTCGTAATTTCAAAACATTTCAAAAATTTCAACAAGGGAAAAAAATCTGATTTAAAATCCTCACTTCGCTCCATAAGCTTATCAGATGTTCACATAAGACTAATTTTCATGATGTGCTACTCTTTCCGTGTTTATTCTGATATCGTTCCACTGCGGGATGTTGTTAACGTGACCACGAAGAAGACGTCCAAATAAATGACCTTGCTTGCACTTACTTGCACTTACTTCAGGAGGTTCGGTATAAATCGCTTCAAATCTCCAACGCTCCTTGATGGAAAAACCTTTTCCTGAAACGAAGAAATCAATGGCTATCAGATTATATGTTTCTACATATATGAAAAGTTCGAAGATTTTTCACAAAACGATATATCCAAAATACAAAATGTATTACAAAATGATACCTCCTCCCTCAAGGTTATATCAGAGTATAACAAACCAACGAGTAGCGACAGCTGGGGGACCAAATTTTGCTGCGCATGTGCGAAATATGAAGTCCTTCCGTCAAAATGACTTTTGTTGTTTACGAATTCTGATAAGTGCGTTTTAGTTTTGAATTGTGTCGTAATTTCAAAATTTTAAAAGTGAATAAGTGTTTAATCATGCCGGGTATTTCTTGTGCATATTATGCCTGTTCAATTAGATCTGGAGATGGAAAATCTTTCTTCCAATTTCCTCTAAAGATTATCACCGGTAAGTACTTAGCTACTAACACTAATCCTCAATATAATGGTTGTTTTTTTTATATTGAAATTTAAATTATTTGTTAGTAATTGCTCTTGAAGAATAGATAAATTTTGATACAGGAGTATTAGTGGTGAAAAAGTACAATTACAAGTGATAAATTGAATTCCAAAAGACGTAAGGTACATGTAATGTGGGGTCTGGTGTCGTATAAGCACTGTCGATTTTAAAGATTTTTTTGGG
>MU190174.1:20425-41366 GCA_016904865.1 Pissodes strobi | reverse complement strand
ACAACAAATTTGGGTACATAATATTAAATATTTTGGAGAGATTATGCATCTGTTTATCAATGTCTGCTACTATTGTATAAAAAACAATGAAAAGGAGTTTACTACAAGCAAAGGATTAAGGTTTTTTTGAAAATAGACAGAAAAACATCATTGTAGGTTGGCCCTCCAATAACAATGCACTAGTTGGAAATTATGGATATTTAGGCATCAAGTTGGGAACAGTTATTTGTTGCGGAAAAAACTTACCTTAACCAATAATTATTCCAAAACAATAATTAGTATCATCCTAAACAAAAATTCAGGATATTGTCAAAAAAGAAATTAGCAGAATTGCTATTTGATTCTGTTTCTAAAACACCATAACTAAATCAGCATTATTTAGTTCTTTTATGTGATAACCCAACCTCTTAAGAGACATATTTTCTTGTAAGATTTTTGTTAACTTTTAATTTATTTCTGTTTTTTTTTTGTTTTGTTTTATTAAACATAATATTGGTTGTACCTACGCAAGTATAGCATCCATATATAAAGGGTGTCTCAATAAGAACTGACTATTTTGTTATTTGGATACAACGAAAATATTTTGAACTTTATGCCTTTATTGTAAAACTAAAACATGGGAAATGAGGTATGAAATATAATATATCTCAAATGACCACTTCGGCAAGTTCATAGACGAGTTTATATCGATAAACTTACAAAGAAAATTACATCACACTTGACATTTGGAGGTTTTGCTCTAAGTACTCTAGTTTTGCCAAATGTGTAGATGTCTAATTCAAGTCCACTTACATTTTGATTGCGAATTGTAAAAGATATCACATGCAGAACTTAGCTGGCATTTCAAAACTGGAAAAATATGTACCTAGACGTGTTATAAATCCTTCATTTTCTGGGTAAAATGGCAAGCTTAAAATCTCTACCCCTCCTGTATTGTAATCAAAAATTGCAAAATGACCAAGCTTGTGTTAAAAATAATGTTTTTAAGTTTTATAAATTACAGTCATCATAGGTAGATCTAATGAAATTTTTATTTCAGTATCAAAGTCTGGATAGAAGCTTCTATTAAAAGTGATATACTGAATAAACCAGTTAAACAGATGATGGCATATAGACGATGTGAAGTTCTCTTTGACGAAATGTATTTTTCTAAGATAACCTCTGCAAGAAAGCACTTCGTACCTGATGCAAGTCCTACAATATTTGGTAAATATCTACAGTGGGTATTTAGGACAAGTCAAGATTCATCTCAAGAACCACCAAAGAAAATCAAGATCCTTGCAGGTAAATCTTTATAGCAATTGTTCATTGACATAAAAAAATCAAAGTATCAGTATTGTTTCTAATGGCACAAACTGTTACAGCTATTTCGTTTGTCTAATCATTATGACTGAATTTAGCAACATCATGTTGAATTCCATGAGTAGAAAAATTTTATTGGTTGGATTTATTATTTACAAGTTAGTTATAAAACAGTAATTACCCTGATAGGTACTCAAAATTCAGATATTTCACCTCTTCCTATAATCACAATAATTCAATAAACAAAATGTACTAAAAACACTACTGGTTTTATGCGTTATGTAACTTATGTACCCAATAGCGAACCACAGATCGCTTAGGTTTGATCAAATTACTAAAATAGGATATTATGCTATTAGTATAACTTTGCTTAATTTATATTACATTACCGTAGAACGGTCAGCAAACCGTTCTATATTTTTAAGAGTTGGGTTAATAAAGCCTACTGTAAGCCTCATTAAATGCATTAATTTCATATCGGTTTGAATATTTCACAACTTTTAATAACTTCTAGTAACTTTTTGGGACCTCCACGCGGCATGCTGCAATATTAGCATTATTCGGTTGGTACTGTTGGTGGCACTGGGTAGTAGGAATGGGCTTATTTCCCATAATTGCTGCTGTCGATTTAGATTTTTAAGAGTTAATCATTTTGTTGGGGAATATTTTCTAGTACTTCTTGAACAATTTAATTTCAGCTCATTAATTGTGGCTTCCGCCGTCGTTTTACAACCATAATAAATGAAAACTAAGTCGATTATTATCTTAGAATTATTCCTCGTATCGAATTGTTAGAATACGATACGGCATTGTTCGGCCCTACAATTTTTTCTGACTGATTCCGTGGAAGTGGAAAGAGGCAAATCGACCGAAACCGATGATCTCGTTCTTCTAGAAATATCCTATGGTGATAAAGATGTTTTTGCTATAGTGCAGTCATAGTGACTCAGCTTAGTATTGCTTTTTATACTACCCTTATAGAGGATATTGTGTTGAGTTTCTAGTTTGTGTTTTGACACTAACGATTTATCGGGATTTAAATACCGCACTAGGTAAGCGTTTTCTGGAATTATTTTTTTTCTATTGCTTGTGAAGCACGTAGACGCCATGATTCTAATGGCTATTTTCCCTTATTTCTAGAAGCTTTCCGAGCTGATCTTACAAAACCGAGGCAGGTCAACCTCCAGCAACCCTCCAACACAAGCGATGTAATTATTGTTACAGTTTTTCGTCTAAATTAACGATTTAATTGCCTTATCTGTGTTAACCTTTTTTTTACATTGACCACCATTTGCTTTACATTCCATGAGTTATTTTATCTATTCCCTTTTATCATATCTGAATTTTTATTTTAATGTGACTTTAGTTTTGATCATATGGGGAAAGTTTTTATTTTTTTAGGGGTTTTTAAGGTTCAAGTTGTACCTAGTAGTATTTCTTTTATTTGCTGATGGTCATTGAAAATCCATTGATAATTTTTGGGGGATTTGCTTTATGAAGAAAATATATTTATGCAAGGGGAGCTATAGTTTTTTTTTTCATTGAAATAAGGGGCTTCGTCGAATTTGTATTGGGTTATTACAGGGTTCTATCACCGGGCTACAGATTCTATCACCGGGCTACAGATTTTATCTCGGGGCCAATTCTATCACCGGGCTACAAGTCCCCTGCTAGTTTTACCCTCTGGGCATCGAGTAACAGTACTTGGACTCGGCTACAGGTGCCCGGCGCCTCCACCACAGGTACTTCCTACCTCCACTACTGAGCTCGACGACCGGATCTAAGGGGTATCGTACAGAAGCTTAAGTTTATTTAATCATTTTAGTCTTGTCGACCAAGCTTTAAGATGGGTTAATTTTACTTATTCATTTATTTTTCTGACCGATTGATATAATCGCTTTTAATCTATAAATATAAATCAAGCATTGACAGCCAAGCTCTAGGGTAGCTTCCAGTAATTTTATTCTTCATTTATTCATTTGTTTATCTGGTCGATTGATATCTCTATCCTGTGCACTCGGTATCCAGTTTGTCTCTATGCGTCGTAAATCGTCGGCCCGTCTTGTTGGGGGACGCCCTCTGCTTCTAAAGGCATCTTGTCTGGGCCTCCACTCAGTAATTCGTTTTGTCCACCTATTATCGGTCATTCGCGCAACATGTCCCGTCCAGTTCCATTTTAGATTGGTTATTCTTTCCACAGCATCTTGTACTCCGGTTCTTCTTCGGATTTCTGTATTTGGTATCCGATCTCTGAGAGATATGCCTAACATTGTTCGTTCCATTGCGTACTGTGTGGTTCGTATCTTATTAATTGTTCTTTTAGTGAGTGTTAGGGTTTCTGCGCCGTATGTGAGAACAGGCAGGACACATTGATTGAAGACCTTTCGTTTAAGACATACAGGAAGCTCTGATTTCAATATGTCCCGGAGGTTACCAAAAGCAGCTCATGTCAATCCTACATTTCGATGTAGTTCACATGTTTGATTGTCTCTGCTAATGCGTATTTCATGGCCTAGATATTTATATGAGGCAGTCTGTTGTATTTGAGTTCCACCAATATCGATATTTTCGCTGAGAACAAGGTTTGTCATTATTTGTGTTTTTGCGAAGTTTATCTTTAGTCCCACTTGTCGGGAGGCCTCATTTAGCATTTCCAGCATTTTGCTGGCATTATCGATACGGTCTGCTATTAAGACTAAGTCGTCGGCGAATCTCAAATTTGTCAACATTTCTCCATTGATATTTATGCCCAGGTCATTCCAATCTATTTTTTGCATGCATATTCAAGAACAGTGGTAAATAACTTAGGGGAGATAGTATCTCCTTTCCGTACACCTATTTCAATCCGGAACTTTTTAGTGTCTTCTTGAAGTCTATAACACTTGCTGTTGCGTTTTCATATATGTATTTGATTAATGTAGTGTAGCGGTGATCTATTCTACAGTCGGCTAATGCCTCAAGCATCTTATGCTGGTTAATTGTATCAAACGCTTTTTCATAATCTACGAATATTAGGGCCAGTGGTTTATTGCACTCTATGGCTTTCTCTATAACACCCTTTAGGACTTGTAGATGGTGGTTTTTGCCATATCATGGTCTAAATCCCGCTTGCTCGCGTGGTTGGTAAAGGTCTAGCTTGATACTTAGTCTTCTAGTAATAATCCTAGTGAAGAGTTGGGATATATGTGATAACAGGCTTATGGGGCGGTAGTTTCCAACGTTTTTATATCTCCTTTTTTATGTATGAGTACGATGATTGCATTATTCCACTGGTCCGGTGTTGTTCCTTCAAGAATACATTCATTGAAGAGGATTTTTAGTGCGTGTAATAATCTTTGTCCTCCTATTTTTATGGCTTCGATTGAGATTTCGTCTTCCCCGGGTGCCTTGTTATTTTTCATGTCTGTAAGAGCCCTTCTTATTTCTGACATAGTAATTTCAGGGATATCCTCCGAGCCCTGATTGATAACTTTGGGTACTGTGGTGTTAGTGCTGTCCTCTCCATGTTTTCGATGGAGTTCTCTGTAGAAAGTTTCCACTGGATCAAGTATGTCCTCTCTTTTTTACTGTTTGTCCTTTTGTATTTGTTATTTTGCAGATATTCTTTCTACCATTAGCCACTTTTTGTCTTAGGACTTTCAAGCTTTTGTTTTCCTCTATGACTTTGGAAGCGGCTTTCGTATTATATGTCCTCATGTTTTTTCTTACTGCCTTTGAGATGACTTATTCAATCTTTTGAATCTTTCAAGATTGGTATCATACTTATCTGTTAATTTTCGTCTTCCTTCCATTAGCTAGAAGATATAAATTTTGAATTTAAAATGTTGAAAAACATTTAATTATGTATAATTTCAGTAATGCATAATTCTAATATATATTCTGTATTGGTGTATAATGGTGATAATAATATCACTATTATCATTATGAATATTTAATAATGTAATAAATAAAATAATTAATAAAATTCGTTTGTTGTAATTAATTATACTTTTACATGAATTAAGTAGATGCAAATTATTAAAATTTTGCTGTGTATTTTTGGCAAATTTTTAGTTTTTTGTTCATATTATTGACAAAAACTTCGCATATTCATGTGCATAAATAGTAAATATCACATTTTTATGTGCATATTTGCCTAACTAGTGATTATAAATAGCCAATAGAAACGATAGTGAGGTAAGAAAATTCGATGTTCCTATATACAGTAATAATTACAGTATTGATGATGATTGTATCAGTCATGATCTAATCAAAAGTAAAAAACCTGTTTGTTTATCTCAACATATTATACATTTTTATTTAATTTGCGTTAGTTTTTATTTTACTTAAATGTTGTTGTTAACATTAGGGTAGCATCGGGCAAGATTTGATTAGTTTTAGAAAGTAACTCTAAGCATTTTGAAGATATTTAGGTTCATTGTGCATGCATTAGTTTTAGTTAGTTTTTGCCTTAGTTACGTGTTCTTGGCAAATTAGACCAGATCAAGTAAGGTATAAAAAAAGCGTGTGCACTATGTGCGCATATCAGAAGTGAAACTTCTTAAACTTAAACGCCCTAGCCTCGGCTTGGTTAAAAAGTGTTTTTTTTTTAAATATACACACATAGAAAAAGTTCTCAAACTGAGAGAATTGACGTTATTCCAAGAGCATATTGACTTTGATATGTGGCAAAAGAATATTACTTTGTGTGGAGAGAAGAATTTCTTCACCTCAGGAAAGGGTTCTCAAACTGAGGGAATTGACGTTATTCCAAGAGCATATTGACTTTCATATGTGGCGAGAGAATATTATTTTGTGTGTACCACTGAATTTAAAGTTTTGCTTATGTGTTGACAAGGTAATAGTGCAACTCCCATATTTTTATCTTGTAAACTAACAAAGATATCCCAATAATTATACGCCCTAGCCTTATACATATCTTAACGGAAAAGTAGTTTTTTTAAATATAACACTCAATTAACAAAAAGGAAAGGCCTAAATGAAAAAAAAAACTATTCTTCATAAAAGTTTCGCTTATGTCTTGACAAGGTAATAGAGCAAATCCCATCCCATTATCTTGTAAACTAACAAAGATATCCCAATAACAATATTTTCATATTTTTCTTCCGCCAGGCCGTGTCGCTCATCGTCTGTCGTTCTGCGTTCGCCCGCCGATTAACAAAAAGGGAAGGCCTAAATGAAAAAACACTATTCTTCATAAAAGTTTCGCTTATGTCTTGACAAGGTAATAGAGCAAACCCCATATTTTTATCTTGTAAACTAACAAAGATATCCCAATAATTATACACCCTAGCCTTATACATATATTAACGGAAAAGTAGTTTTTTTAATTATAACACTCAATTAACAAAAAGGGAAGGCCTAAATGAAAAAAAACTATTCTTCATAAAAGTTTCGCTTATGTCTTGACAAGGTAATAGAGCAAATCCCATATTTTTATCTTGTAAACTAACAAAGATTTCCCAATAACAATATGCTCATATTTTTCTTCCGCCAGGCCGTTTCACTCATCGTCTGTCGCCCGCCGTGTTCGCGACCTTCAAATTTAAAGCTGGGAACACACTTTCGACACGCCACGCCACTCTGCGAGCTAGCGCGCTCCGTGGCGTGGCGTAAAATTTTTGGTTTAGAAACACACTATAGGCAAGCAGTCGCTGCGAGGTACACCACACGTCAGTTGATTGCGTCTATTTCCCAATTTAATTTTTTCTCGCAGTAGCACTGTTTCTAGAAAAAATTGAATACGCCAGCAGTACCGATTCTTCTGATTGGGAAGAGGAATTGGAAGAAGTTGCAGTCTCTATCTAGAGAATAAGGCAAGTCATAGAGCACCCTGGGTACACGAAATTAACCAAAGAAGAGAAGAATTGGGCTAATTTCATAGGCTGGTATAATTATTAATAATTCATATTATGGATGTATTCTTATCGGATCCATACATGGAACTACATGTAAAGACTATTTACTAACATGTACTACAAAGCATGTACTCTATCTTTATTCACGCGACCTAATATTTCCAGTTTCTAAGCCAAACTTTCGTAAGAAAAAGTTTTGTTGACGAAAACATTTTTCTTATGTCAGGTGTGTCACTTTATTATCTTCACATAATTCAATAAATAATTCATTTAGTTACCAGAAATGTTCAATTCCCGTCCAATTTCCTCCCAGGACGTCTGTCTCATATGCTTATCCCTGTAACCTCGGCATTTGACGTATAAACAAACATTCATGCTCTCGCACCTTTTCAATAAGTAAGTCATCCATTTTAGGATTAAAATCGCATTAAAAATTACTGAACAAATTAACCGAATTCGCTTTTTGGTGCCTCAGTGCTCACCACGCGTGGCATCAAAAGTGTGGATTTCCACATGCTGCAGCATGCATGGAGTTTGACGTCAGCGTGGCGGGGAGTGATTTCCGTGCCGTGCAGTGTGTGTGTTCCCGGTTCATATAAAAGCATTGTTTTAGAAGCTCCACACTTTTTGCATAGCACGCCACGGTACACGCTATCTCGCAGAGTGGCGTGGCGTGTCGAAAGTGTGTTCCCGGCTTTACTCCCGGCGCGCTTTAAGAAAACGTCTCAACTCTCAAGGGGGGCGTTGACACTATGCTTGTTGGGTAGTACCAGTCAATCGATGCCAGTCGACAAGTATAGTGTAAACATTTGCTAGCGCTAGTCTCGTGCTTATTTTACTAGCGCCAGTAAAGTTAAAAGCGTTTGTACTTTTATGTACCAGTTGAAGAAATAAAAATGGCCCCTATACACAAATGGAGTGAAAATTAAACGGTAAAATTTGTCAGTTTATATAAAGAACGTGAAATATTGTGGAATGTTCAAGATGCAAATTATAAAAACAGAGACAAGCGAAACAAAGCATTTATGTGATATAATTCTTAATTCATCTTGTAACATTGTAGCTATTATTTCAATGCCTTTTTCCACTTCACTCATCTTCGAAAATTGGCAACAAATTTCAAAACCGTCTCACTTATCAAAAAATATATTTATGTACTAGCACAAAACAGTGCATACTAGTATGTAAACAGCACAAGCAATACCAGCGGACTAGCGCTAGTTTGTTAGTACCAGCCAACAAGCATAATGTCAACGGGCCTTCAACGTTGGCTGATAAGCATTATAAGATCCTTTACACAAATAGTGCACTATATAAAAATCGGCCTTTCCCATTGGTCGATCCGCATGGCCCTCCGCTCGCTTCGCTCGCTACGGGGGCTCACGAAAAGGAAACTAACCAGGTGCTAACCCAATCTAACCCAAGACATAACCAAAATCAAGAAAAAAGCTGTTTAGAAACATAATCTTTAAAAAATAATAAAAAAAGCAACGGGGTTCGAACCCGCGTTTTCCAGGCGAGACCCAACGATCTAAACCTCTACACCATTAGAGCTCTTGATAGAAATCGATTGCATCACGCAGACATATTGTAATATTAGATGGATCGACCAATAGGAGAGGTCGATTTTTACATAGTGCACTATTTGTGTAAAGGATCTTTAAATGCGACTGATAACGGTCTCAACTTAATTTTAATTTTTATTTTTGTCTATTGGGATGTTTCTTTTATTTTGTATAGATTTTTACAATAAATTCATTTAAACAGTAGGCATTTTTCAATATTTTCTTCTTAAGGCGTCAAAGAAATATAGTTGCTTTAAACCCGAAATACTCTGACGTTGATAGGCAACTCAAAAAGCACAACCACATAATAATTATTTTATAATCTAAGTCAAGCTTGATGGAATCGTATAATGTGTACAAGTGAATGCTATAAGACGAAGCTGCTCCACCTATAAATACAACATGTTAAACGACAAACCAGGCTCTTCTCCATTTGATCGTTATCTAAGGCATAAAAATATGTATTTATTGAAAGTTGTTCTGCTGGTTAGCGTTCGCCAGATGGATAACTACCTACACACATTAATTAATTACAACAGTAGCAGAGCATATGGGACAAATGCTTAATGCTATGGCTGTAGAAAGGCATAAAATATCGTTTTGTGCGTTTGTATGATAGTGTTCCTGCTCGTTTTGCGGTAATATTAATATATGATCAGTAAAACAAAGTGAGATAAATTATCAGTTCGTGTTTTGTTACGCAGCAAGTAAGTACGTCTCAAAATGTTTTGGCAATTAGGTAGTTTATCTCTGACATACTCGATATGCTATCAGATAATCATTTGTTTAGTTATGAATTAATTTTAATTTTAGTCCACCCACAGAGATCATGCATGTGGGGGCATTGCACTCATGCAACCGCGAAAAGCAAAGTCCCACATTACTATAAATGTGCTTAATAAATATTACAGGCAGTCAAATTATCTTTCAAAGAAATAGCCTAATTCCAGGATTGTACAAATTTTTACGAAATGTTTTGACCAATGCGATGTTTAAACAATTTGGCCATGTTATTTTGTTACAGAGATTTAGGGCCACTACTTTGAGCTTCGACTAGTCACTTTAAACACTCGTTAAATTGATCAGTGTTTTGAATATGCCATTGTCAGTATGACACTAATAAATGTGTTATGTTCAAAACGCTGATTAATTTAACAGTGACTAATCGGAATTCAAAGTAGTGGCCCTTAACGTTACATACCACTAGATTTAATCATGTATCAAATATTATTATATTTAAACCGTACATTTGCCATTATTTAAGTAATAAAATTTTTATTGTCAATAGAGGGAATTATCGAACTCCATAATGAAATATCAACTTTTCAAAGTGAGTTCATCGAAACTCCATGAATCGAAAGAAAAAATTAATCTAAAAACCACTTTTCCAAACAGAGCTGGACAATAGCTAGCCGTTAATAGTTAAGCTACTAACTTAACTACTTTTTTGATAGCCAATAACTTATTTAAGCTGCTTTTTCTTAGAGTAGCTTCGAGCCGTAGCTTTCAGTAGTTTGTTCCATGTACTCATAAGCTACCTTCAAAAAGTAGTTAGCTACTAAAGCTAGATACTCGAGTTACTTTTAGTAGCTTAAGCTACTTTTGGTAGTTAAAGTTAATTTTTTCTTAAGCTGCAATTATTGTTTCTATAGAAATATCTAGTTTCAACTTGTCTGATTTAGTCAGAATTATTATTCTGATCGCATGTATTAAGCTTTCATTGTTGACAGTTGCATTATTAGGTTTGTTCTAGCATGAAATCTCAAACGGTTTGAAACCTCCGGAGTTTGCGCATAGCGATATAAGCGTCGCTTTTATTGCTATGCGCACACTCCGGAGGTTTCAAACCGTTTGAGATTTCATGCTAGAACAAACCTATTATTAATAAATTTACGTTGTTTAAGTAGTAATTAGTAAATAGTTTTTAACAATTTTGACATTGAGAAAAAAAAACATGAATTTTACTAGTTAACATTTGTAATTAGCTACATCCTATCTTTGGACATTATACTGTTATACATACACTGTCCAGAGTGACAATTTGAAAAGAAAACTAGCGATGGGCATCGGTCAATTTTACGTTGTACGTTATGTTATAAAATTAAATAGTTGGGATTTTAGAATTTTATTGATATTGGTAATGAAATATATATTTAATTAAATGTTGAAGTATGAGTAGGGTGTCGGGTATTATGATTATTATGAATTGTTATACCGGGTCACCGGTCACTGGCACCTGGTGTTTTTTTGTTATATTTAGGAATTTATCAGAGTGAAGTTATCTACAAAATCTCAGCCAACGCTTTGGCATACAATTTCAAAATCGACCGGAAAAAAAGATAATTAATTGAAGCGAATGCCATACAAAAAAAAACTGTGGAAACTATCCTAAAACTATGCCAGTGCAGTGTAGTTCCATCTTGCCAGAGTGACAAAAAAATAATATTTAGGAAAATAAACGATAGTTTCTCAGCACCCATACATTTAAATACGCCTAGCAACATTATTGATGGATGTGCGTTAACAAAAATCGGTGGAAATATCAAGTAGAATCATGGAAACATCTAGAAATTGCCGAATGCATTTCCATCCCGTCAGGGTGTCTCTAAAACTTCAGGAAAACAAAGGATAAACTCTCTGCGAGGTTAGATTTAAATAAGCCAAGTAGCCTTATTGATAAATCTGCGTTAACAAAAAACAATAGTGGAAGTATATCAGGTAGCAGAAAGCATTTCCAAGCCGTCAGTATGTATCAAAAAACATAAAAAATCAGAAAAGCATAGGATAAATTCTCTACCAGGTTAGATTTAAATAAGCCTAGAAGCCTTATTGATAAATCTGCGTTAACAATTTTTTTTTAAATATCAGCGACTATCGTGGAAGTATATCAAAGGTAGCAGAAAGCATTTCCATGCCGTCAGTGTGTCTCAAAAAAAAAAATCAGAAAAACAAAGGAGATATTCTCAGGACTTTTAGATCTAGATAAGCCTAGGCCTAGCATGATGGATGTGCGTTATAAAAAATCAGTGGAAATATCAAGAAGAATCATGGAAGCATACCAGAAATGGCAGAGAGAATGGCCGATCAAAGGTAGAAGAAAGCATTTCCATGCCGTCAGTATGTCTCAAAAACATAAAATTTCAGAAAAACAAAGGATAAATTCTCTGCCAGGTTAGATTTAAATAAGCCTAGTAGCTTTATTAATAAATCTGTCGTGGAAGTTTATCAAAGGTAGCAGAAAGCATTTCCATGCCATCAGTGTGTCCCAAAAAAACATGAAAAATCACAAAAACAAAGAAGATATTCTCAGGACTTTTAGCTTTAAATAAGCCTAGCAATCTTATCGATGAATGTGCGTTATTAAAAATCGGTGGAAATATCACGAAGAATCATGGAAGCATACCAGAAGTGGCAGACTGCATTTCCATCCCGTCACGGTGGCTCTAAAACTTCAAAAACAAAGGATAAATTCTGTGCGAAGTTAGATTTAAATAAACCTAGTAGACTTATTGATAAATCTGCGTTAACAAAATTTTTTAAAAATATCAGCGACTGTCGTGGAATTATATCAAAGGTGGAAGAAAGCATTTCCATGCCGTCAGTGTGTCGCAAAAACATAAAAATTCAGGAAAACAAAGAAGACACTCTCAGAACTTTTAGATCTAAATAAGCCTAGCAGTCTTATTGATGGATGTGCGTTACTAAAAATCGCATACCAGCATACCAGAAGTGGCACACTAGATTTCCATCCCGTCAGAGTGTCTCTAAAACTTCAGAAAAACAACGGATAAATTATCTGCTAGGTTAGATTTAAATAAGACTAGTAGCCTTATTGATAAATCTGCGTTAACAAAAAATTTTAAAAATATCAGGAACAATACTGGAAGTATATCGCAGGTAGCAGAAAGCATTTCCATGCCGTCAGTTTGTCTCAAAAAACATAAAAATTCAGAGAAACAAAGGATACGTTCTGAGGACTTTAAGATTTAGATAAGCCTATCAAACTTATTGATGGATGTACCTTAAAAAAATCAGTGAAAATATCAGGGACAGTCATGGAAGCATACCAGAAGTTGCCGAATGTATTTCCATTTCATCAAGGTGTCTCTATAATAATTCAGAAAAACAAAGGATAAATTGTCTGTGAGGTAAGATTTAAATAAGCCTACTTGCCTTATTGATAAATATGCGGTAATAATAAAAATTTTAATACCAGCAACAATCGTGGAAGTATATTAAAGGTAGCAGAACGCATTTCCATGCCGCTAGTGTGTCCCAAAAAACACAAAAATTTAGAAAAACAAAGGAGACATTCTCTGGACTTTTGGATTTAATTAAGCCTGGCAATGTTTTTGATGGATGTGCGTTAACAAAAATTGGTGGAAATGTCAAGAAGAATCATGGAAGCATACCAGAAGCGGCAGACTGCATTTCTATCCCGTCAAGGTGTCTCTAAAACTTCAGAAAAACAAAGGATAAATTCCTTGCGAGGTTAGACCTAGTAACCTCATTGATAAATCTCCGGTAACAAAAAAAATGAAAAGTATCAGAAACAATCTTGGATGAAAATTCAGAAAAACCAAGGATACATTCTCAGAACCCTTAGATTTAAATATGTCTAGCAACGTTATTGATGGATGTATCGTGCGTTCAATTTATCTTGATAACATTTTGATTCGCTGTAACTTTTTTGTTTTTAAATATATCAAGTTAAACAAAAAAGCAAAATGTAGGGTTGGTAGCCAAGTTTTTTTTCTAAGTTACATATAGAACAAAGCACTAGCAATTTTCTGATATATAAGCCTACTAAATGGAACACCCTGTATATTACTACATTTTTGGACTCTCTAGAGAAATCTAAACACATTTCGTGTATAATATCCTATACCTATCTTTAAGTGTTTACGAAATATTGACAGTTGAAAGTCGGGCATTTTGACATTTTGACAGGCTTTAAAATATGAACCGCACGAGAGGTTAAGAAAACGGTTTGCATATTCCTGTCTTAGGTTTTCATGAGCTATCGAATGACAGAAACTTTGAATTTAAACCGCGTATAAAATTAACCGGAACTTTTTAACCTCCGGTTAAATTCAAAGTCACTGTCATTCGATAGCTTATGAAAATCTAAGATAGAAATGTGCAAACCGTTTTCTTTGATCTCGTGCGGTTTAGATTTTAAAGCCTGTCAAAATGTCAAAATGCCCGACTTTCAACTGTCAATATTTCGTAAACAGCTAAAGATAGGTATAGGAAATTATACACGAAATGTGTTTAGATTTCTCTAGAGAGTCCAAAAATGTAGTAATATACAGGGTATTCTATTTAAAACAAATATAGAGTAGGCTTATATGTCAGAAAATTGTTAGTATTTTGTTCTACATGTAACCTAGAAAAAAACTTGGCTACCAACCCTACATTTTGCTCTTTTGTTTACCTTGATACCTTTAAAAACAAAAAAGTTACAGCGTATCAAAATGTTATCAAGATAAATTGAACGCACGGTACGTTGACAAAAATCAGTAAAAATATGTGAGCAATCATGGAAGAATACCAGAAGTTGCAGAATACATTTCCATTCCGTCATGGTGTCTCTAAAATTTCAGAAAAACAAAGGATAAATTATCTGCCAGGTTAGATTTAGATAAGCATAGTAGCCTTATTGATAAATCTGCGTTAACAAAAAATTGAGAAATAACATGAACAATCATGGAAGTTTATCAAAGGGAGCAGAAAGCATTTTCATGCCGTCATTGTTTCTCAAAAAATATAAATTTCGTAAAAAGAAAGGTTACATTCCCAAGACTTCTAGATTTAAATAAGCCTAGCAATCTTATTGATGGATGTACGTTAACAAAAATCGGTGGAAATATCAAGAAGAATCATGGAAGATACCAGAAGTGACATACTGTATTTCCATCCCGTCAGCGTGTCTCTAAGAGTTTAGAAAAACAGAGGATACGTTCTCTGTGAGGTTAGGTTTAAATAAATCTGCGTTAACAAAAAATTTTAAAAATATCAGGAACATCGTGGAACTATATCAAAGGTAGCAGAAAGCTTTTCCATGCCATAAGTGTGTCCCAAAAAAACATACATTTCAGAAAAATAAAGAATACATTCTCAGAACTTTTAGACTTAAATAAGCCTAACGAACTTATTGATGGATGTACAGGGTGGCCCGTTTAAGAGGGGCCTATACCTTATCTCGAAAACTAAGGGGGTTGGAAAAAAAAATTAAATACAAAAGTTATTCCTAATAAAATGATCTTTATTTTTTTGTATTGTTTTAATCGTCACTTTTTTATATACAGGATGGTCACAGAAAGTTACACTCTTTTAAATGAAACATCCTATATTTTATTCCATTTTTGGATTCTACTTAAAATTCTAAGCATATTTGTTATATGATGTTATACCTCTAGAGTTAGTAGTTTCACAGCTATAAACAGTTTGAAATCGGTACTTTGGCTAGTTTTCACCTTGGTAGCAGGAAGACCATTAAAGATGGAGTAAAATGAATTCCACATTCCTATCTTAACTTTCCAAGAGCTATCTGATGGTGCTAACTGATGGTACCTACAGAGGTACCAGATTTGGTACCCATGGTTCCACCTGCCAATTAGTACCGTCAAATAGCTCTTGAAGTTAAGATAGGAATGTGAAATTAATTTTACTCCATCTCTAATGGTCTTCTTGCTACCAAGGTGAAAAGTAGTTAAAGTACCGATTTTCAACTGTTTATATCTGTGAAACTACTAACTCTAGAGGTATAACATCATACATCAAATATGCTTAGAATTTTAAGTAGAATCCAAAAATGTAATGAAATATAGGGTGTTTCTTTTAAAAAAGTGTAACTTTCTTTGATCATTCTGTATATAAAAAAGTGACGATTAAAACAATACAAAAAAATAAAGATCATTTTACTAGGAACAACTTTTGTATTTTAATTTTTTTTCCAACCCCCGTAGTTTTCGAGATAAGGTATAGGCCCCTCTTAAACGGGCCACCCTGTACGTTAACAAAAATCAGCGAAAATATCAGGGACAATCATGGAAGCATACCAGAAGTTGCAGAATGCATTTCCATCCCGTCGTTCGGTTGCTTGGACTTATTTAAATCTAAGTGTGCTGAGAATTTATCTTATGTTTTTCTAAATTTTATTTTTTTTAAGAAGCCCAGACGGGTGGAAATGCTTTCTGCAACTTCTGGTATGCTGCCATTATTGTCCCTGATTTTTTCTCTCATTTAGATCTCAGGATGCTGAGAATTTACCTTTGTATTTCTGAATTTTAATTTGTTTGAGACACCCTGATGGACTGGAAATGAATTCTGCAACTTCTGGTATGCTTCCAGCATTGTCTCTAATATCCACGGATTTTCGTTAAGGCACAGCCATCAATAAAGTTGCTGAGCTTATTTTAATCTAGGGGTACTGGGAATTTAAGGTATTTGTTTTCCTAATTTTTTTAACAACTCTGGTCTTGTAAACCTGGGGGCTTAGATTTTGGATTTATTAGAACGACATTGACAGGTATGACAAATTACAGCTAGGGTTGTATGATCCGATTTGATTGAAACTCGATATTTGGCGCTTATTTAAGATACAAAATGCAATTTATGAATTTTGCACATCCAAAATTTTTTGCTATTAATCCTATTTTATTCAAACCAGGAATTTAACTTTATTTAAACTTAGGGGATGTCCCGATACTAAATTAATTGATTCAAAATGTTTGAGTTGGTGTCATGGTGTAATAGTACCCGTGAAAAATAAGCTATTTTGGTTTTCCGTTTTTCTTGATAATACCTAGACAGTTTTTCAGCATTTTTAATTATCTTTTTTGGTCGAAGGTTTTAGAATTTTAACTATGTTTCAAATTGTCAGTATTGTGAAATTTTATGTATTAACTCGTCATTTTCTGGCCTAGTTTAAATACGTAAGCTGTATATAAGTTTTTCACTCGTATAATGGATTATATGAAAACAAAAATCAGTTTGTACTCTGTGGATAAAATTAATAATTTTATAATAAATATGCAAGATTTGGGTGCTAACCGGTGGTTCTTATTCACAATGGAATAAGAAAAACACAACGCTAGAAGAAAAAATATATGAAAGGATTTATTTGCCAAACTAGATTTAAACAAAAACGTTTTTAAATGTTCTGAAATTCAATATTTAGAAGAATATTGTAAGATTATTAAACCAATTGAAAGACGCTGGATTTTTTACAAGGTGAAAACCACTCATATTTTTGGTATGTTAAAAGGGACAAAAAATCGATATGTTAAAGAGGAATAATATTTCCGTGAGTTAAAAAATATAATTAGTCTGCGGCACTTGCTTTGCTAAACTCTAGACACAGTTGATTTGTTGGTTATTATGTTATTAAAGTTTTTTTTTTCATTACGGATATGCTACTCTGACAAACATATTTTTTTAAATATAATTTTTTTCGAAATTTAATATTTTGTTGCATTCTTTTTTTGTTTTTTTTACATACGTCGTTTTATTCCAAGCCAAGTTAACTAAGTTTATTAAAGGTTGCAGGGAGTTAAAAAAATAAAAACAATATTATATAAATAAATTTACAATTTAACATTATAACAGTTTACATTTAATTAATTTGAAAAAAGATTTCAAAAACTCATTTTGCCTATACAAATGTATTTTCCAAATTCCTTTAAATTTTTGAGGAAGATCATTTTATAACAAAATTCTTTCATAAAGCAAAAAGTAAACTTTTCCCGAAGCCACTTTTTATTGAAGATTGAAATGACATGTTTTAATTTTCATTTAATGATTAATGGGAATATTTTATATTAATATATATTTTCTAAATTAAGATAATTTTTTTGGTCTCTATAAGTTTATTATTGATTCTAAAGTTAGTAGAAAATGAATACAATTTGCAAAGTTATTAAATGTATTATGTTTTATGTTTATTAATTAAACTTTTGAAAATGCAGCTTAAGAGTATCTTTTAACTAATTTAATATATAGATAAGTTACCAAAAGCTTAGTTATTTTTTTAAAGGTACCTTAGTTACTAAGTATCTTAACTATCTTCAATTGATACTAGGATGTAGCTTGGAAATAGCTAGTTTCTTAAGTAGCTTGCCCAACTCTGATTTCAAATGATATATTATAATTAATTTTTTTTTACTACTAACATGATAAATCACCATTATTTACTCCATTCCTCAAATGAGAAGGAAGTAACATTTCTCACCCTAGGTAAATAATTTAATTTTAAAAAATGCGGCTGTACAAAAAGTTCTGTGTGTTTTTCGAGCGCAAAGTAAGATTGCCGTTTTCGAAAGATTACTGTAACATTCTTTCTCAGGCGGCAATCCGTTACCTTGCGCTCTAAATACACAAATAACTATTTCAGTTTCATTATTGACCTAGGTTTTTTTTAATATTATTATTTACCTAGGGTGAGAAATGTTACTTCTCATTTGAGGAATGGAATAAATAATGGTGATTTATCATGTTAGTAGTAAAAAATAGTATATTATATACCTAGGTTGAGAAGTAAGCCATTATTTAACGAGCACTTTTATATCCTGAGGCGCGTAGCGCCGAAGGATATAATGTGCGAGGTTAATAATGGCCTTCTCAACCGGGGTATATATAGAATTTTATATGACAGTAATGCATTAAAATTATTATCTTAGATATATCGACGGATATTTTTTATCAAATTTTTCGTCGACAAGCGCCGCGCATCAGAACTGGCGGCACGTGCCGCCGTTATACCTCAATTTGGTGAAGGCTAGATAATAATGACGCTATTGGAAATCTTAACTTTAAATAAACAAGAGGGCATAGATCAGGTTTTGCACTAAATTCGTGGTACGTTATGTTTCTTTCCGGCCAAACATTGATGCGTTCTTGTCAATATAATACTTTTTAAACCCTCCAACTTTTACACGCGTGCATATTGTGTATTTTCTTAACCCTAGCCTCGTGTAGTCAGCCACACCCGGATTTCAAACCGACAATTAAAATCAGATGTTTCTGTCACTGTTTGAGGCGTACTCTTCAGTTCTTCCATAAGGAAGTAGATTGCGTGATATTTAATGAAGTTAGCTCTGCAGAGTTACGTTATCTCTAGAATACAGATACTAGAACAACTATCATTCTTCTCCATGTAACCTCAAGTGTCAAGTCAACACGTATGTAATGTTTTAAATATGAACGAATTTAAAATGGTTTCAAAAGCTTTTACTCCTGCAAGGATAGGTAGAAATTATTCCTTATAACATTGAATACCACCACTGGATTTCCTTATAATAATTATGTCGAATGACACATTTATCAGTAATTTTTTGTAGGAATTATTATTGTGTATGCATGGCTGTTCATATTATGTATTTATGCCTTCAGAAACTGGAAAATGCTTACTCTATATTCTGTATCTGATGGACCACCATCTCTAGCTGTACGACAATGCCTCAAGTATTTGGATGTTAAATATAATTTAGTCAATGTGGATTTTGGCATTGGAGAACACATGACAGAGGAATTCGAGAAGGTATGATTTGGTCAAAACAGCTTCAATTTAGATTTATTTCACAAACGTATAAAATGAGAGTATCGTAATTAATAAATTTATAGATGAATATATTGTTTTAAAAAGTGTGTTTTGTTTTAGAAAAATCCCCAAAAGGAAATCCCTGTACTTGATGACAATGGATTTCAGCTTGGAGAAAGGTAGGATCCTTACAAGACAAAATCTAGGATTTATGTATTTTTATTTTATTTATTATATAGCTTTTGATATGTGTGTTTGTTTGTATTACATCAACACAATAAACCACATATATTAACAGAAGTATGATGGATACTCGGTTTTGTGTCTGTAATGCTATTTTTAATCCAGAGATATTGATTCAGTACTAAAGGCTTAATATTCAGTTCCTTCTTTTTAAGAGACAGCTGATAATTTAAATAAATTAATGATCATTTGTGATTTATCTCATTCTGGAGCCAGTCTTGAGGATAATAAATCAAGAGAGCTACCAATATATCTGTGGACATTTTAATTTTTATAGAACTCGTTAACCCTAGAACTTTTAATATTTTTGAAATATATCGTAATCATCATCTTTATTTTTTGCAGTAATGCAATTCTCCAATATCTTGCTGATCAATACGCGATAGACCTAACACTCTACCCTAAAGATCTTAAGGAGAGAGCCCTAGTGAATCACAGATTGTGCTTCAACCTTTCGACTTATTACAGATACATCTCAGAATATGTTGTAAGTAATAATTAAAGTATAAACTTATTTGCTGAAAAAAAATTTCATTCGAAACTGATACATTTTTTTTATTGATTTATCTTAATGTTTAATTTTTTTAATTAAATTGTTTGCAAATTTACTATTGATTCCGTAATCATTTATAATTGACAAGTCGTTTTGAAATTCTGTCATTTATTATCAATTATTTGGTAGGATACTGAACAAAATCTCACGAATTAATTATATAATTTTTGCAGATGGCTCCTATATTTTTTGACTATAAAAGAACGCCTTTAAGCTTGAAGAAAACAAACATTGCGTTGAATAATTTCAACACATACTTGATGAGATCAGGTACCAAATATGCAGCTACAAGTAAGTATATAATTTAAAAAAAATAGACTTCTATTATCTCTACTGATTGGGATCAAAATTATTACAATAATTATTGCTAAGCACATAATTTACAGCTGTTGGCATACTCATATGGTTCTTTTGATGACCTGTGATCGCGAACATCGTATTACAATTTGTAACATTTAATTATTTAAATTCTCTAGTTATTTTTTAAAATAGAAATTCATAAATAATCGAATTAGACCATTATCGATTAAGTGCTCTAATGCATATCTCCTTTTTTTTCTTCTTATTTCTTGCAGTAGTTATCAAAGTAATGTCAATAATTAAGTTTCAAATGACCCCCCTCCCCCTCACAATTTATTCAACTTCAAATTCAATTAAAAAAAAATTGTATTACCAGCCAGTGAAATTTCATAATAATAATTTCAATTACCAAAAAAAGAAGGATCGTAATATGGACTGTACCGCGATTTCTAATAATTTCAATCACTAAAAAAGAATTATGGTAATATGGACTGTACTGCAATTTCTAAACCGAGAGCATAAATGGCCTATGCGTCTGTGTAGAACAGCCCGTGATATATATATATATATATATATA
>MU190174.1:8809-20025 GCA_016904865.1 Pissodes strobi | reverse complement strand
AAATACTATAATAAGCGAGCAAGAGAGCATTCCACCGAGCACGGAGAGGAAGGACGAACCGGGAAGTGAGGTTATTTTAAACAACTGATAAATTAATAGCAATTTCGACAAGACCGGTAATGACATTTATGAACCATTTCTTTATTTATTTTCTGTTATTTAAAATTAAGTAAACTGCTGACTCAAAATATATTCTCTCACAAAAACCAAAAGCGGTCCAAGATAAAGTTCCTTTACGTTATTTGGCGAGTATTTCTAGCAGTATGAGGGTGGCCAAACATATTAAACAAACTTTTGAAATAATGAGGTTGTCCAGTTTTCAAGATTTTATAGATAAAGTTACACATGTGATATTTCTTACGGTTACTCATGCAAAGAATAGAATTGTTATTCAAGTAAGGTGTAATATGATTTATGTAACGTATATCATAAGAAAAACGTATAATACAGCTATTTTGCAATTTTTTAGTTTTCCTTGATAAAGCAATCAACAGTATAGACGATGTCACTATAATCCAATAATTAAACTATGAGGGTATCGCAAAGAAAATATTTTGTCTTTGACGGCAATGCTATCTTCAAATGGTACCATTTTTTCAGTCTCATTCGCATCTTAGATATAAGTCGAGAATAACGCCTAGTTTTTTGCCTCTGTCGCTACGGGAATATTTTCATTATTAATATTAACTTGCAAATTAGAGGAAATGTTCGATAAATGACGGCTAGTATTTCCAAAAAATAATACGCAAGACTGATGTACTAGATGCACTTAGTGTTAAATTATGATTTTTGGCGAATGTGCATGTGTTGAGCAAATCAGCGTTAAATGGGCCTCTAGATTGAGGCACATCTGACATAGAGAAGGGAATGCACATTTCACAGTCATTTGCATATTGTTGTAGTTTTTAGTACTCCAAACATTCCTTCATGTCAGCGACATAAGGAAAAAATCAAAGGGAGCCCAAAACAGAACCTTGTGGTACGTCGGATATCAATGATATCCTGTCCAGAACCATACTATGGTGAATAGTACTAAACGCCTTACTAAAATTCCTTAATACTCTGGTCATTCTCCAATATACTTTTCCCCTGCAAAAATGTCTCTCACTCATAGTGCCACTCTTGAAAATTAGTCTTCTACGCACAATCAGTTCTGCGGGATAATCGTAACACCAAATACGATTGTAGGGTTAGTAGCCCAAATAATTTAAATAAGATACACATACACATACACAACACCAAAATTTTCCAAGGCGTCTGGGCACGTACCGCACCCGTGTTTCCGAAAAGTGTTGCATCGCGGAGTATACTGATAGCTATTTAGTTTTAAGCTAGTACACAAAACTGCAAGATGTGAAACTCTGCAATGATGCGCAAATAGATAGTTATTGATTGATTAATTAAATTTATTATATTAGTAATAGTCATAGCTCCGCTTGCGAAAAATATTTTATTAAGAAGCTTTGACGAAATCTTACCTTCAGGGTCAAGGCTAAAAAAACTAAAACCAAGACTTAGCTTAACGTATCGTTTTATGTGCGCCTTCAAATGCGATAATAAGTTTATTTAATAATTAGATCAGATATTGAACATTTTTGCGTCTCAGCATGCATCCACACAAAGCCAAAAATCAACTAATCAATATTTCCATTTTATTTTCTTTCAGATAAACTAACTATTGCCGACTTACAACTAGCGGCCGCCACTATGTGTCTGGAAGCCATCAATTTTGATATTTCCAGCTATCCTCTTGTTCAAAAATGGTACGAAACGTATAAAAAAGAAAATCCAGATCTTTGGAAGATATTGGAAGAAGGAATGCTCGAAATAAAGGCGTTTGAAAATAATCCTCCAGATTTAAGCCATATGGATCATCCAATTCATCCTGTCAGAAAAAATACATAACTTAAAGTATGGAGCACCATAATGCTAATTTATCTGAATAAGTGGTTCCGCTGTTTCTTAATTTTTGCTTTAAATATTTACTTAACTAGAAATTCGTAGTTCTACTATATCAGTAATAGGTAGTGCTATATTTTTATTCTTATATATTGACTTGTGATTTATCAACTCATAATAAGAAATAATTCTGTGTCATGATAAAGTATTTTAAAAAACTATGGATATTGAAAATTCCAAATGTTCATTGGATATAGAAAATGCGGCGTATGGTGAATAAGCACAAACTGAAATATGTTTTATACAGCAATAAAGGAATTGAATTATATACAGTATCACTAAATTATACTGATTATTTTTCGTGTTTAGCATATAGAGGAAAATTAGTAAAGAGAATATACGAAGCTGAAATTGACGAAAACTTCGAAGATATAAAAATGTTATAATATGAAGTAAAGAACGACACAACAGTAATTCTTTAGTTGAATTTTAGTTCAACATAAACAATGCCATATAATTATAATGACGTTTGTGTCATATTGAGGTGTTATTGGTAAATAGTGGCAGTATTTTTGATGTGCTGTGTAAATAAACCAGATTAATGTTTTTGAAAGAATTGTTTTCGTCTATTTGTCAGTTTTTTATTTAAAAATATCTAATTTAATTTTACGATTGAAGACCGTCACCGTAATAAGGTTTTGTCCCAGCCAACATCGCTTCTATTACATTGAACTGGGAATAACATGGCCTCATATTCACGCAATATTTCATCTACGTCGTATATTTTGGAATTTTGAGGGATTGGGCCTTTAATAGGAGTTCTGATTTCAGCATATTTCATAAAGGATTTGATTGTGCCTTTCAAGCCTTTTATAAATATACTAAATGAAACACTCTGTATTCCATGCATACAATTTTAACCCAAAAGGACCTCTAAACTAGCGTAACAGAGCGCTTTCGGCCGGAGCCATCATCAGTGTTACTTGTCAGTGGAACAAAAAGACATATCCACGAAGAGGCACAAACTTCCTTAATAACCGATATCTGCACGTAGAAGTTGATGGACACATCTCAGACACATTCACCATTAATACGGGCGTGCCTCAGGGCGCAATACTTTCACCAACTCTGTTCCTCATCTATATTAAGGACCTGCTGACCGAAACCAATAATCCTGTTTACCGTTTTGCAGATGGCAGTACCATTGTCTCCTAATTTAGATCAGAAAAACCTTTACCAGCGACTGAGACTTATCACCTCAAACAGAAGCAGATTACAACAATTAATCAAGATCTGAAGAAAGATTGAACTTGAGGCGACAGGAATTTTGTCCAATTCAATGCCGCAAAAAAACAAGCAGCCACGTTTACCAAGAAAGTCAATAATGGCATCATTATAGCAGGATCGACCATTCCTTCATCCTCATCAATCTGACTACTGGGTGTCTCGGCCAACAGCAACATATCCAGGCATGACCACGTAATCAGCCTCGCAGAAGCTTGGTGCGCTATTTCGCAACAAAAACTGTATACACCGCAGCAGCTACTCTTGCTCTGTACAGCGCAAGTCAGATTGTTCTTAGAATATTGCTTACAAACCTGGGGTGCCGCACCATTCAGAAGTGTACGTCTCGTCGGCGACCCGGAATTGGCCCGGGGTCGGGATAGTCTGGAACACCGCAGACATGTGACCGAGATCTCCTTCTAAGAGCGCACCCGTTCGTCGTACAGCTGGAAACACCTAGAACGTCGCTTTACAAGGACTCCTTTGTCTGACGCACTGCATCACTATGGAACTCACTCCCAGAACATCTGTTTCCCTTTAATTATAACCTACAACTATTTCAGAACGGTGTCAATCAACATCTTTGCATACGCACCACTCGTCGAGCGCCATAGGATCTCCCTTTAGTGTATGCTACTACCATAAAAAAATAAGTGATTTGGATCAATATAATTTGGTCTTTTTGGTCTTTTTAAAGGTTTAAATAAGCAATCACTAACTCTTTTAACATCATCATTATTTTCTAAACGGTGACCAATAATTTTACAGATCTTTCCCTTTAGTGTATGTGCCACTGCCATAAAAGAAATATGTAAATAATAGGCCCTGCCTCGATCTCTAACGATAAAAATGCGACAGAATAATTGAATGTAAATAACTCTGTGCCCAACCCTAATAACGGCAAAAGCAACATGCAGAAAGCTCCTATACTCTCGATGCCCGAATCAGATACAATAATCTTTAATTTAACCATTTTAATAATATCCTAATGATGCTAACATTGTGAGTAGAATCGTTCAAGGAGAACGTGCGGGAAGTATCACTGGACTTCCAGTAAGTAATAGATTTGACCAGCTCTCCGATATGAAAGACGAAGAGGGCAGTGTTATATCCTCTAGTCGTAGAAGCATCAAAAAGAAATATCAAGTGGAGATGAAGGCAAGATCGGAGGACCTGGTCTACAGGACAAAGAAACGAGCCATACAACGCTACAAGGGGAGTTGCTTAAACTCCAGATTCTGAAATTCTCTGTGAAATATGCTCGGAACAGTACCATCATATATATTGAAAACGATAAAGATTCGGCCAATTTTTAACGGTATTTAGACCGGGAACACTTTGCTTCTACGTGGAAAGAAGTTAAAAAACTCTCTGGTTTTTTGACTTTGTTTATTTTACGGAATCTCGTCGAAGAGATACGGTTAAGTGGAATTAAACACCTAGTTGTTGATGCGACAATTACACTGCTCAAAGTATGCTGGCTTTTACGGAAGGTAGAATGCTAATAAACGTCCGGGTTACGTGGGAGAACCGGAGAAGTTTCAAGTCACGTCATGCAGTGCCACAGATACCAGGGCCACGGTCATTCGATGGTGTATTACACAAAATACTACAAGTGCTGTTAGTATGCACAAGCACACGAGATTACAAGCTGTACAAATCTATAAATACGTTGCGCAAACTGTGATGGTTCGAATCGTTTCTGAACCAGTTTCAAAACGCCCCCTGACAAGGGCATGGGTAACTAGACCAAGGTCGGGATAAATAAAAACACCGCTGCAACTCCAGACGTAGCCGCCACCGAATTCGAAAAAAAATAGTTATCATATGATTTTCCCGACACTCTAGAAGTATCTCCGCACATGAAAAACCAAATCTCTAGTTTGTCGAAAGTAGTTACTGAAATTAACCCTTTAGTTCCTGCAATGGGGACAAGACTAGCGGATAATTCAAGGATAGATTCAATTCTTCTCTTCTCTAATGCATTTTATACAAATATAACATCTGAACAGACTTATTTCCAAATTTTATCTAACTTTTCCTGCAAACCCATTACTGCATGTGAAGTGGGCGGGATTTGCTAAGGGACAAGTTTATATACATAGAGAGCCTGCAATAATTATGCTCATCATAAACTATGTACCTCTTTCTCGTCCTCTCGTGTTTTAGGTTGTGTATTTTTATGCATTATATGCGAAAGAAATGTGTAATGGGTTTTCGTAGTATCTTTTTCTCATGGTAACCCTCACATCTTTTTCTCTTTGAAAATAAATGACCAGCCATCCGTGGGTGATTAATAACGGCAAAAATCTTGAAGGGGTATTAACCAAGGGAGTACCCAGCGAGGGGCAGGGTGGAGCTGCTGCCCCCCCTAGAGCCTAGAATACAATGTGGATATTAATTACTAATAAAAAGAAGAGGAAAAACTATTGTGCTTTTTACGGGTCTGCCCCCCCCCCCCCTAGTAATCCTGGGTACGCCCTGGGTCTTAACAACTCAAATAAGGCAAAATAACCAAATGCAGTACCACTATTCGTCTACGATATAGTGCAGAGTAAATATGCTGAGAGGCTTCCAGAAACACTTTATCAATGGTGCAGTGTCGATATCCTGTAAATACTTTCCCTATAGGTATACACTGTGTAAATGTAGACTAAGTACGAGACTTTACGTAATTACTTTATTAAACGATTTTTTATTTGATTTGATACTCCAAGTCTCCTCTTTTGGTTCCACTAATTTGAATATCCAACGAAAAGGGAATTTGAACCAGATAGATATGTTGTCCGGTACCAAGACCAAACCAAGCGTTCAGACAAATTTTTACATCAATACAAACTGACTCGGTATCAAACGAGCGTAAATCTTTTAAGCAGATTAACATTTTACGTTTTTTTATCGGTAAAAACGTCAGAAAACACAAATGTAGACAAATTTTTAATAATAATTAATTGTACTATTTTATAAATGAAATAATTGTGTGTATAAGACCTTAAAATAGTATAAGAAATATTCAAAGTAAAACAGGAAATAAGCAAAGAAAATACTTTAATATAACATTGAGATTTACCTATGTATATAATAATTAAAACATGTATAACTCAAATAGCCGAAAACATTAATATAACGATACAAACGAGTAACAAACCTACAACCATGTCAAAACAGCTATAAAATATATATTATAGTAATGACGCGGTACCACCTATAGGATATAAATGCAGTTAATCAAATATAAAACATCTTTTTATGTGAATGCTAATTCTGATTAACTTATTGATTGATTGATTGGAGTACGTAAAATAAGTTACTTAAAGGCTCTAACAACACAAATATATTTCGCAATAAATAATTGGTGTATGGGAATTTTAATAATCCAACAGATCACATAAATTAAGTGTCGTACATTCGTTTAGCTGTCAAATAAATATTTGGCTATAATGTAGGCTATAAAAATTTATACAAAGCCGGCTTTAATGGAGGGCTAATTTTTTATTTAATAATCATTTGAGCACCTTAACCATTTATCCTGACAGATCATTTTGATAATGGGCATTTTTCCAAAAGAATAATCAATGTTTCTTCAAAATATTGCTTCTAGTAGATTAGGAATGCCAAACTAACCCAAGGTAACGAGAAACAATATAAAATTATTTAGGTTAACAATTACACAAGGCCAAGGTGCAGACAAAGAGAAAAGAGGCGACAGCATGTCAATCGATTTTGAATGCGCAGGTCCAAGAGTCCAAGGACAAAGGGTATAATTGTCAAAGTCAAAACACCATTAGTCGATTTCAAGTGATCAGATGTTATTGGCTTAAAATACTTTTCTCCCGGTACTTACTGGTAATAATGTCAATGGAGCTAAGTCAAGATCACCAAAAACGGGTACACCAACATGAAAGGTGCCGACGCTTATTGTCGCTTCTTAGTTTATTTCCTCTCTGGTGCAGAAGCTGTAAATGTTACGTCTGACCCATTATCTACCATATCGCATAGATTTATATTTAAATTAGTTTCTTTTCGAGTTAGGTATAGCTAACTATAGCACTGCTAGCAGCGATATAATTCATAAGACCGTCGTTTCTATGATAGGTAGTTCTCTTGTTGAATAAAGGCAATAAGATATTGGGCTTAGGCGGGAATTATTAATCGCCTAATAACTTTACCAAGAACTTAATTTCTATAGACACTTGAAATAATCATTTCTATAAAAGTTATGTCATTGGTTAACTCCCGTCTTAAGGCCTATGTAATCGACATAATATTGATTAACTATAACCGACACATTTGTATCGATATTATCTCTATCTTTTTGACTTTTAGAACCTGCTGAAGATCCAGATTAAACAGGTTTTTAGAAAACTAAACTTTCACCACTTTTGCGCATTTTTGCGCATTTGCTGAGTCTATGGAGTATTTTGTTTTGATTTATTTAGCTAATCTGTTCCTCACAAAGTTAATCTGAGAGTTTGCAATTTAGTTTAAAAGCAAAAATGAAATTAAAAAAAAAACAGTATAAATACACATGGCGAATATCATGTATCTTTGTAGATAATGGCCTAAATCCCCTTGAAACTTCTTCATTCTAAGATTTTTGACAGAATTTTTATATTTTGGGTGCCCAACATTTTGAAGTAATTTGTTCCAATAAACCAATCATATTTATTTTGTTCATGATCAAGCAGTCATTCTCGTACACTGATGACCCTAAGCCTCTTCAAGCTTGCTTATGCTATTCTCCATCCTAGGCAAGATTCGCTCCACTTTATCGCGTTTTTTTGTCATAACCCGTTATGTTTTTCGTATTCAGTTGACGCTTTGCTTAGTCAGTGGCACTTTTCCCAGGCCAACCTTAATCATCAAGTACAATAATCATATTATTAAGTTCATCGCTTTTGCCTTAACATTGTTAATTTTCATTCTTACTTTCCTATATACATGCGTTAGAGTTAGTACAGCATTTCACATATCGCTGAGAATATGCACAATATAGTCGTTAAAATGAAGGTGGTTATAATAACTCCTTCAATTTATATGATCTTCCGCCTCTCCGGTGTAGATTTTCATTCGACAAAGTGAACATCTTTGAAGATGCCGATTTTCTTGGCGTCAAATATTTATAACCCAATCTAGCGTCATCTGCTCTGTGTCACCATTCAATGATCATCTATGTTCAACTATCAATTGCACTTTACCTGTGCAACAACTAAATACAATCTCATCTACATCCGATGTTCTAGATATTACCTTGAATATGTTTTCCTTAAATATAATATCTGCTGCAGTTTTACATATACGGCGCAGTTCAGGTCCCTGAACGTCTCAAATATTTGGTTATCTCTGTCTGTTCCAACTACATAGTCAAAAGCGATCTTATCGTGCGGGTCCAAAGGTCACAATTTTCAGTAAAAACTTCATTCGTGGCAGATTTTGCGTGTAAAATCTGTCAAAGGAATGACATTTAATAAAAAATGTGACCTTTGGACCCGAACGATCAGACCGCTTTTGACTATAACTCTATACAGTCTATACTTCTTAACCGGTTCACTAGGGGATGTTTGTGTATCGATAATCAATTCTGCATCCATTCAATGCTAGCATTTCCAATGCATCGAATACGTTTTAAAAGTCGCCAAATATCAGGACTCGTCTTTTATATTTAACTATTTTTTCGTACTTTAATGCAGATGAATGTTCTGTAGCCTCAATGGACTGGTACTTCAAGTTTTCTAAATTTATTTGGCCTCCTTTCTTGCGTATAAGGGTAACTTAGGACTTATTTCAATTCGAAGGAATGTATTTTTCCAGCATACGAATGAAAGAGGGACTCTCTTTTTTAATAAGTTAATCAATAAGTAGCAGTTTTGACTTCTAGCGGCGTCGATAGACAATATTTCGAAGAAACATATTTTACTCAAAAATTGTAAACGTTATTACAAATTTTGCATAAATGGGAAACAAGATAAATTCCATTTGACAGTAGATAGAAAAATTAATAATTCACTTAACATACAATTTTTACAGTAGTACCTATTGCACAGATCTCCCCATTTCTAATTTCTAAACATCGTCACAAGAGCAATACGATTACCTAACTTTATATATAATGGCAGGTTGCAATATTAGGTTGATGTCAACATGTTGGTGATTTTAACAACTTTTGTCTAATCACTTCTGTTCAAAAATAACCCACTGCTCTCATTTTATACCTTTTTTAATATTTAAAATCATTTAAATTGCAATCCCTGGTAACTCAAAGAAGTCGTCGCCGTTTAACAACGGTCAAACTAAACTAGATATAACTTTCAACCATATTCAGGTATTTGAACGCGATTTACAATTCCTATGCACGTAGAAACAAATTTATTATTCAAATCGCATGAGTTTTAAGCGCCTCAATTTAACTCAACTGAGAGTTTTAAGTTAACAATAGTTATAGCCGAAATTTTACACAGCCCGTATCTCTATAAAATTGAGTTACGGCAAGTCAAAGCCAGATTTGATTGGAAGTTTGTGGCTAGAACATAAGGGGCTACAGATGGAAAGCTATGTCTTATGACATTGTACGCACGTACTGATACGGAGGTACCTACATATAAGACTTTTTCGACAAGCTTTTGATGCTCCTACTAGTACACGCATGCATGTTTAAAAACATGTCGTTAAGACTCGCTTCGCCAAACTCCAATTGTTCAGTTCGTTTACTCTGACTTTATTAGGCCAATCGCCATGTCCCATTTTTAATATCTTTTTTTTTATTCTATTTTCCAGTCTCCATAGCCCGCTATGTTCTTCGTATTCGATTAGTGCTTTCCTTAGTCAGCGGCACTTTTCCCAGGCCAACCTTAATCATCAAGTACAATAATCACATTATTAAACTCATCGCTTTTATTTGACATTACTCATGTTCATTCTTACTTTCCTAGATGCATTGTTTATAGTTACTACAGCATTTCTTCGAGATCACTGAAAATAAGCAAAATATCGTCGATAAAATGAAGGTTGTTGAAATAGCTGCTCCGATTTATGTGACCTTCTGTTTCCACTGTAGATTCTTAAAAATATCTTCAATCGACAAAGTAAACATCTTTGGAGATGCCGATCTTCTAGACGCTAAATATTTATAACCCAAACTAACGAAGTACAGGTATCAGGTAAAATCATAAAAAAATACCAAGAATCTATTTATTTACAATTGTGTCAGCATCAGGATCAAATATCTTCGTTTCATTCAGTTGAATATCGAGAACTTTGCCCAAAAAGTACTTGGATCGCTAACTTCAACAAAATCCAACGAAAAATATGAGAGAGCACCTAAATAATGAGAAATATGTACAGCTAGACTAACAGATTTGACTAGCCCATTTTGAAAGAAAAAGAACAAACCCAAGAAGCCAAATTTACTTAATGAAAACTGTTGAAATATCTTCAACTTATAGCCTTTTTAATAAGACAAAATGATGAATGTCAAATGAAAGTCAAATATTTTCACTAAAGAACAGGTGACCAATTTCTTAGACAAGCCCATGACAAGAACGTTTTAATAATAAAGATAATACTAGTTCTTCTTTTAAAATCCAGTGTTTTCTAATTAAAAGTTACCGTAATATACGCATGCGTTAAGAAGGTCTTTGGCCACAATCTGGGCAGTTCAGGGCCGGATATACTGAGAATCAAACAAGACGGAGAATGGAAATCCAATTCGCTGGCAGAAAAGTAAGCGGAAACGTCAATAGAATATAATTTAAAAAATATATATAAGTATTGGGAGATATACCTATTGAAATCGAAAAAATATATAACGTGTTCAGAAATCCAACACAACATTTTAAAATCAAAGAATTCTGGAATAGTGTTAAATAGATGCACCAACTATATAATAAATAATTATTCTTAAAATATTGTTACTACACTATATACTATAGATTTAGAATAATAATAATAATAATAATAATAATATAGTTAAGTTTTAAATTGTTTGAATAATTGACGCATAGTTTTGCTAATTTTTTATTTCGTCACTAATTTCC
>MU190173.1:25455-70829 GCA_016904865.1 Pissodes strobi | reverse complement strand
TGCAGATTCTACTAATTTATAAATATTGTGTTTACAATTAATAAAAAAAATAATAATTGATCATCAGAAATGTGGGGTCATCGGGTTATCGACCTGGTTGCATCACATAACTCCTCCCTCCTCAAGTTATGAAAATAAGGGCTGCAGTGGCTGAGAGTTTTTCGACTCTCTTCTGATGGGTCGTCTGTGAGGGCGTTCTTGCAGGGGTGATTTCTTTGGGATGAAACAGGCTTGTTCCATTTCTTCCATCCAATATACAGCAGGATTCCGCATACAAGGGCGGCAATGGATGAAACTGGAGCGATCCAAAAGTTCGTCGAATTTTTGGAAGTTTCATCCAAGTTTATTTCTTCGAGAGTTAACATGGAAATATTGTTGCTACTTTGGACATTCGAAAACTTTGGCAGTTCTAACACATATTGTAGTTGTGTTTTTCTTTCACCTTCGTATGTTTTGATATCTATCTCAACAGGACACATAGATAGAGTAACAATACTCGGCACAGAGATTTTGTAGAGTCCTCGCTGACATTTGTCTCAGGCAATTGTCTCGTTCACAGGAATGGACAAAATTTCGTTACCATTTAGGCGTTGAATGGTATATTTTTTTGGTAGTTAACATTGATTAACGGGCACATATTGTGTGACGTTGTTAGCAGCTCGAAGAGACAACGTTCGTCTTTCGATAAGAGGGTTTGCTTGCAGATAAAAAGGTCTTCTAGTTGCGGATATTCTTCTTCCGTGGTCCAGTAATCTTCTTTTGTGAGTAGGACGTAAGGATTAGATAGGAACATGGTTTTGTTTGCAACAGGTATTGGGCAGAGTTTGTAAAGGATATAGTGGTTGGGAAAAACATATGGTGTGTGTATTGAAAATAAAATTGAGATATTTTTAATAATAATTGGACGGATAAATAGTTATAAAAGTTTATTAGTTTGGGTTGGTTTAAATTCAGGTATCCGGTTTGGACCTATATTGTTTTTATATCTTGTGCATCTATGTGAGTTGTGCATTTTATTTACAAGAGCAAATGAACTTGCATTTTCGATATTAATTATTACTGAATTTAGGGTGTTTAATCATTATATTGTCCAAAATTAAAGACATATATAAAGCATTAGATAGATCTAACTGGTCCCTTTCTAGTAAATTAATTTTTCCTAGCAAAATTATTTGGTTAGTATTTATTTTTTCAAAATTTTTAGTATATTCCTGTTTAACAGTGGATAGAATTGATTGTTCTTTGTAAAAGTTTTTATTTAAGTTTTCTTGTTTTTTTGTTAGCATCTCAAAATAATTATTACAACGGGTTTCATCGTCTGAATCTAGACTGCCAAAGAGCCATTTGCCAACTTTTCCAACTACATTAAGTAGGCGTCTTTTTGGTAGATTGGGCTTGTGAAAAATTTTGTGCAGATATTCATAAGTTTGATTAAATGTATCAGAAGTAAGAATTGAAAAGCTTTCATTTTATTTTGTATTGAAAATAGTTTTTTCTACAGTCGCGCGCAAAATAACTACTTACTAAATTCAAATGAAATCGCAAAATCCACGAATGCCGTGGATCCTTATTTTGCGCTCTAGCGCGAACATGGAAAAGAAAAATCTCACTTTTTCCGTCGAGTGTGCTAGAATGGTCATGGAAACCGAAGATAAATAAATGACAGTCGTGCGTTTCTTACAGTTTGTTGCTGGCACTCCTGTTCTAAATATGCCCGAAGACCGAATATAATATGTCAAAACTATCAGTCATTTGCAAATTTCAGAATAAGTATAGAGAAAAATGTGGATTTAATTTTAAAAAATGCGGCTGTAGAAAAAGTTCTGTGTGTTTTTCGAGCGCAAAGTAAGATTGCCGTTTTCGAAAGATTACTGCGCTCCGCTGCGCGTCGCGCAGTAACATTCTTTCTCAAGCGGCAATCCGTTACTTTGCGCTCTAAATACACAAATAACTATTGTTTGGTTGGATTAAAATATTTTTTCTACTACCGTGCGTAAAATAATCACTTTACGCACTCTCTAAGATTCGTAAAATAGGCCTTTTTAATGTGCAGTGCGTAAAGTAAGGAATTTTACGCACTAGTGCGTAAAGTAAAGCTGACATATTTTTTGACGTTTACTGACATATTTTTTGACGTTTAAGGCAGTGCGTAAAATAATTTATTTTACGCACTAGTGCGTAAAGTAATATAACATTATTTTTATTTTTTCAAATATTTTTCGATAGTAGAAAAAATTTTGTATGCTACTCATGTGTAAAGTACCCTTTTTTTATTCATAGGATTGTCGCATTCGCCTACGGCTCATGCGACAATATTCCCATTCATAAAAAAAGATTCACTTTACACACTTGTTGCATAAATAACTATTTTATATTAAATAAGGGTTTCGATTTCTGTAGGTTTTTCCTATGGCCGTTTGTAGTACGGGGTTTCTAGTGCTTTTTACTTCTAAGTTAATAGTGATGGGTAGAAGTAGCAAGAATGGGATGATTTGTATCATCTGAAACAATTATACGTTGTGGTTTTAATAAGTTTTTGTTAATTTGTCTATTCTGGATAGCAACGACATTACTTTTCTCTACAATAAGTTCGTTTACTTTTTTATATTTATCTGACACTTTAACTTTTGATTTCTGTAGGAAGGCTTTTGTAAAGAGTGACTTGTTAGGATCGGTATTTACTCAATTTCGGTTTTTATTTATTTTATCTAAAGAAGATTGTCGTTGTGAAGTAAATTTTTCGTGAAGTTCTTGGCTAATTATTTTAATATTTTCTGCATGTTCTTGCATGTATTGACGGTTTGATCGTTTGAAAGCTCTAAAGAGTTTTTATAATCTAATTTTTCTCTGACAATTTGAAAGGGGGTGTAAAAATTGTTATAATTTATTTTGGCTTTTGGTGCTTAAGGGTGAGAATAATTTCATTTAAAGTGGAATGAGGACGTTGTATTGTACTATTTGAGTTGGAGTTGTGGGGGTGCACTAATGGATTTCAATAATCCGTTAAAACCTAAGCAAGGACTTAATAAAGGATGGCTCATCGAAAAGTGTTCTATCTTATGAAACAGAAAAACGCTGGGATCCGTCATCTTCAACCTCAAGGGGGTCATATTTTTTAGTATAATCATTCGCCCATATTCAACTTAGAACTGAGGCTGACTTTCACCCAAAAAATCTTAAACTGATAGGGTTATACATCATTTTAAAGGGCAATGATTGTGCCACTGGACAAACACGTGTCCTATACTTTCGTGAGCAGTCCAGTTAGAGAATGTTGAGCACAGTGGAAAACAAAGAATGGGTTATTCAAAATCCAATAAGAACCAAAACATATGAAAAAGCTGTTTTGAGCCATACCACGATGATACCAACTCTATGCACTAAAAGATTATCAGATATTTCGGGTATTCGGCGTACATTCATCCAAAGAATATTAAAATCACATACATTTTATCGAAGATGATAACGATCGACGTTAAGAATTTTCTGATGACTATCCCTTCTTTCTAAATGACGAAGTTAACCACCATATCTGCCGTTATTGGTCTCTAAACATATACATACTAAAAGCTAAAATAAATACAATTAAAGAATACCAGAAGCTAAAGTGTAAAGCAAATAAAACAAATAAGTTTAAAGTTCTAACTATAATTAGAATAACCAAGTTGATATTGAATATATATGTTTTACGGTGATCGTTTGCCCAAATATTATAATGCATAATTAGCATTATGTTATTAATGCATTCATGCGAATGGTTTTCTATGTTGTTTACTATTTTAGCCAGTAAGTACTGCTACCTTTGACAGAAGAACGAGGCGTCACGGCGACCACAGCTAAGGAAAAAGCAAACATGCTCGCCGAAATCTGTTCGTCATACTCTACCATGGCAGAAGTTAAGTTTCACCACCTTGATATTCGTAAAATCCTCAAAGAGCTAGATACGCAAAGAACATCAGGGCCGGATGGAATACCTGCCATCGTGTTTAAGAACTGCACCAACGAACTTACACCCTTTTCTCTAGACTTTTTCCTCTGTCTTATCGAATATTCTTGAAAAGTCGCTCGAGTACAAACTGAAAAAAAAGGGAAGAGAACCACGCCCACAAACTATCGCTCAATTGCCTTGCTTCCAATAATCTCTAAACAGGTCCGTCTTGTCTATATTAAGCGCCGGGGTGCGAAAAACCAGCTTGCGCCCCTTGCGTATTTTTAGTTTTTTTTTCTAATTTTATTTTTTAATTCAATTTTTTTCTATATAACATAGTTGTGTATCATCTTAAATATTACAAATATTACAAAATATGGCAACCCTACATTCTAATAGCTACGAGTACTTAGGTATATTATTTAAATTCAATTCTCCGTGCTTTTAAATTGGCAAAATTTTTAATAATATCCTCTGTTTTAAAATCTATTTTCAGTTTTTTTACAGACAGTATGTGGCCAGAACTCTTTTCATGCCTTTCTAAGTTTCTGGATAAGTGCCTCCAGTCTTTAAAACCAGTCTGCCCATTAAATGCATTGATATTAAAATTAAAAAGTTTACAGTAACAACAAAAAACAGAATCCGTAGATTTTGAATAGACGAGCCAGTCACGGTGAATTATTTCGTTATTCTGTAATTTTTTACTGTAATAACTATCGTTAAAACATCTATTGTTGCTGTCAATAGGATACGTAGAAAATTTTATTTGAATAGGTTCATTTTCTGTCATAAAGACTCTTAATTTATCTGGTATTACATTTGGTCAGAGAGCAACATCATTCGCAATATTTTCGGAATATCGTGCATCTGGGCTTGACGGGGCAGTAAATACCTATTTTGAGGTAGACGCATCTTCTGAAGTAGACGTTAGTTCTGAAGTAGATGCTAGTTCTGAGGTAGACGCCATTTCTAAAGTAGGTTCTTCTGATTGTTTACTTGATGAAGTTAAAGATGTACCTAGAATCCAAAATACAATTAAGGTTGAACTACGCTTATAAATAAAATAAACTTACTAGGTCGAAAAAAACCGTCGATAGAGTAGACAACATTTTTATGTATTCTTATTTCTCAAGTTTTCTTTTTCTACTTTGAGCACCCGATAATTTCTTTTTTACCTGGTAATTCAGCCATCTACCAATAGCAAAAAAAAAACAATAAAATATCTTCCACAGATCATAGATAATTTGCTATAATTAATTACGATTAATTCGGGGGGACATCTTTTGTCAAATCATTTAGATGGTAAAATAAAAAAATATGAAATTTTAAAATATTTTTAATTTTCTGAATACGGTACTGAATAGCCCATGAAATTGCTTCTTTAAGAAGCAATTTCAATCAATCAATCATCATGGTATTAGAAATTCAAAAGTTGGTGCTTATTTGAGGCTCGACAGTGACGTGGAAGCTGTAATTTTCATGTCAAAAGATTTCCCCTTCGAAATAATTATTGTTGACGTGTTTCAGCGATTCTTTATAACCTTCAAAATTAAAGAGTTATTTAGGGTGGTTCGTTTTCAAATAAAAGCACTGTATATTTATTATAATATACTCGATAATATATCATTTTAAATTATTATAAGTTATTAAAATTAAAAAAAAAATAAGTAAAATTTTTGCGTAGGTATCAATGAAAAATAGTTGTAATTATTTGGGGTAGGTAACTTACAAACGAGTTTCATACCAAAAAGAATACATATTTTGCGATTTTAACTTTAGGTACCTACATTGTACCTATAATAACTAATAATAATTGCTTGTACTGCAATTACAACTAACATTTAATTGTCAAAATAGCCGAAAATTACTAAACGTGAGTATCTGTGATGCCTAATTGCCTAATATAAATATACCGTAATATATTAAAAAAAAATAAATTTAAAAAAACTTACCTTGAAAATGTTTAATGTTAAATTGAATTTCACAAAACAATTTCTCACAAACTCCTTAGCTACTTAGCTTACACAAGTAAATAACTATACAGTGATGGGCTAAAATATGGAACAAATTCATTATCTCGTAAACCACATTCATTTAAAAAAATCGCTCGAACCCGTCGATTTTGTTTTTCGATCGCGCATATTCTGACATAAAATGTAGATATACAGGGTGTTCCAAATTAGAGTGACAGAAAAAATATTTTTTTATTAAATAGAACCCCCTGTATATTATTGCATATTTGGATTTTGCGGAGAATTCTAGAAATATTTCATGAATAATGTCCTATACCTATCTCCAACTGTTTTTGAAATATTGACAGTTGAAAATCGACCATTTACCAAGTTTGACAGCCTGTGAATTCTAAACGACTAAAGATAGAGCAAAATGGTTTGCACTTTCCAATCTTGGTTTTTCATAAGCTATCGTTGGACACTAACTTTAGGTTTAACCAGAGGTTAAATTTAACCGGAATTTCTTAACCTCTGGTTAAATATAAAGTTAGTATCAAACGATAGCTTATGAAAAACCAAGATAGGAAAGTGCAAACCATTTTGCTCTATCTTTAGCCGTTTAGATTTCACAGGCTGTCAAACTTGGTAAATGGTCGATTTTCAACTGTCAATATTTCAAAAACAGTTGGAGGTAGGTATAGGACATTATTCATGAAATATGTCTAGAATTCTCCGCAAAATCCAAATATGCAATAATATACAGGGGGTTCCATTTAATAAAAAAATATTTTTTCTGTCACTCTAATTTGGAACACCCTGTATATCTACATTTTATGTCAGAATATGAGCGATCGATAAACAAAATCGACGGGTTCGAGCGATTTTAAAAAAAAATTGTGGTTTACGAGATAATGAATTTGTTCCATATTTTAGCCCATCACTGTATATGTATTATATGTAAAAATGCTACTACAGTATTACGAAAATAAAAAAAAACTTTTTAATATTAGAGAAATAAAAAGTAGGTATGTATGCCAAACTGTATGTATTCTCTTTGCAGCTATCAAAAATAAAGTGATTTGAAAGTTATTTAATTGAATTTTATGCTGATAATTCCTTGATGCCTATTTTATAAATATTGGCGCGTATATTTTTATCATAGATGTTTGCTAAGTAATTTTCAAAACTGATTTAATTATACTTATGATATATGGCGTATAAATAGGGCGCTCGGCGCCCCCTAAGACTTTGCGCCCGGGTGCCAGGCACCCCTTGCACCCCCGGGTAAAGACGGCCCTGTCTCTAAAGTCATGGAACGTGTAGTCAATCAGCAAGTAGTCAAGTACCCCGAAACCGATAAGATAATTAGCGATAACCAATAGGTACGACTTCTGCAAACAGAGATCGACCGGAGATATATTGGCCTATGTCACTCATATATGGAGTAGGGCAATTGAGAACTGCGGAGAATCTCGAGCGATTACGTTGGATATCTCGAAAGCATTTGACAGAATTTGGCATAACGGATTGCCCAACAAACTGCCGTACTTCAGACTGCCATCGCTTCTCTGCTGCTGGCTTGCCAGTTTCCTTAAGAACCGATCTCTGCACGTTGCAGTTAATGGAGAAAAGCTTTTACCAGCGAATGAGACTTATCACCGCAGACAGGAGCAGATTACAACAACTGATCAAGATTTGCAGAAAGTTCGAACCTGGGGCGACAGGAATTTGGTCCAGTTCAATGCAGCAAAAACCCAAGCAGCCACATTTACCAAGAAAGCCAATACGGCAGGCCCTGATATTCTTATGGTAGGATCAACCATTCCTTCATCCTCGTCAATCGGACTACTGGGTGTCTCGGTCAAGAACAATATGTCCTGGCATGACCACGTTGCTAACATCGCAAAATCAGCCTCGCGTGCGCTATTTCGAAACTGTATACACCGCAGCAGCTGCTCTTGCTCTACAAAGCGCAAATAAGTCCGTGTTTAGGATATTGCTCACATATATGGGGCGCCGCACATACGCATTCCCTAAAGCTGCTGCACTCCATCCAGAGGAGAACTGTGCATCTCGTCGGCGACCCGGAGTTGACCCGGGATCTGGATAGTCTGGAACACCGCAGACATGTGGCCGAGATACCCCTGTTATACAGATATTTTCACGGCAGATATTCCTAGGATTCAGACAGTCGCGACAGACGGCAATAGTGCACCCGTTCGTTGTACAACTGGAAACACCTAGAACGTCGCTTTACAGGGACTCCTTTGTCTGGCGCACTGCATCACTGCGGAACTCACTCCCAGGACATCTGTTTTCCCCCTAATTACAACCTACAACTGTTCACGAACCATGTCAATCAACATCTTCGCACACACACCGCTCATCGAGTTCCATGGAATCTCCCTTTAGTGCATGTGTCACTGCCATAAAAAAGTACCTTGGTTCCTGGGACCTGCGTTTTTTTTTTGGTTTTCAAATATTTTGAAGAATTTGCGGATGAGGATACGGAGCGCTCAGCTCTGCTTCCGGTCATACCGTTAGGAGCAGTTTTATTTTTACGTTTTTTACGATTTCGGGTCCTGTAGACCCAGTAATAGTTTTTGTGCCACTTATTTTGGTAAATATGTGAGAGGTTTTTTTCATAAAAAAACAAATATTGCAATTGGGTATAAGGTTTGCCATTACCTACAGATACAAATAAATAATAAATCGGTTAGAACATACTGCTAATAGATGCAAAATTGCTAGAAATAGTAAACAATTATGAATTTTGGGAGGAATCTGATAACCAAGGAGGAGATAGTAATGAACCTGCAATTGCCGTAGCTTGATACGGCAATTGCAGGTGGCAGAAGTAACTAACTCATTAAAATAAATTTTGGACAGTGTCAATCAAGTGATTCTGAAGACGAAGACGAAGAAATATTCAGTGATCATGACTCTATGAATAGTGTACACAATATTATTATGGTTCAGCGAGGTTTGCAAGGACCATCTATAGAAAGGCCGCCTAAACCCCCACTTGAAACTTGGAACTTACTATTTAGGAAGGATATGATATAAATAATAATAATTGTCCACTACATAACTGAATGTTATGAAATACAGTTATACGAAATTTAGCGTAAGGAAAACATTTCTACATACCTTTATCACGAACACAGATGCTTATGAGATGCATGCCCTTATGGGACTTTTATACCTTCAACGGCGTTTCAAATCCAACCACGAGGATCTTAGATCGCATCGGCTAAGGATGGAACTGGAATAGATATTTTCAGATGTACAATATCTCTTGCACGATTTGCACCTTTTTCTTCTGGTTTGATGATGCCTCCACTAGAGGATTCAAAATAGCAAACTTATATACATGCATCGGGTTACAACGTTATCCGTCTTCCGATTCCTAATCTCCAACCGTCTCGGTTTCTCCAAGCCTCTTCCTTCAGTTCTCTCGTCCGGATCTCTCCGTCTATACCCTCTCTCCAGCTCTTCCGGGGTCTTCCTCTCCTTCTTCCCTGCGGTGTCTAGTCTAGCACTTTCTTCGGGAGTCGGTCTTGGCCCATTCTCTGTACGTGTCCGTACCATCTGAGTTGTCCAGTTCTTATGTCATCTACAATATCGTGCTTTACTTCCATTATTTCCCTTATCCTTTCATTTTTGATCCTTTCCAATCTAGACTTTCCAGCCGCTCTTCTCCAGTAGTCCATCTCTGTGGCTTTTAGTGTTTTCTCTGTTCTATCCTTTATAGGTCACACTTCACTACTATAGGTTACTATACTTTTAATTTTGCGTTGTATATTTTGTGTTTGTTTTCCTTTGTAATGTGTTTATCCCATAGTATGCCGTTTAACATGGACAAAGCCTTCCTGCCTTGAAGATTTCTTTCGGCTATTGCTTCGTCCAGACTTCATTCTTTCGATATTTTTTTACGCATAGATATTGGTATGAGCTGCAGGGTTTGATATTCTGTTTGTCTGAGATAGGCAGATCTTGTTGTTCTCCTCCTATACACATGTATTCTGTTTTTTGTATGTTAACCTCTAGACCCCACCTATCATATTCTTCAATTAGTTTGCATGTCATATATTCAATGTCATCAATGTCTTGTGCAATTACCACCTGATCATCCGCAAATTCCAAAGTATAGATTGTTGATGTATCATCCACGGTATGCCCATTGCTTCGCATTTTCTCTTCCATCTTGTTAATGCGCTTTCTAGATAGACTTTGAAAAGTGTTGGCGATATACAACACCCTTGTCTGAGTCCCTATGTTACTGTGAACCCGGTTGTTGAGTTATTTCCTATTTTTGTTTGTGTTCTTTCATCATTATGCAGTGATTTGATTACTTTTATTATTTCAGCATTTATGTTGGTATGTTGTAAAGCTTCCCATAATTTTACTAGAGGAATGCTGTCATAGGCTTTTTTAAGGTCCACAAATAGAAAATGAACTTCCTGGTTATATGCAATTTTCTTTTCTACGATTTGAGTTAACGTAAATAGGTGGTCAATGGTGAATCTTCCTGCTCTTCGGCCTCCAATGCACTGTATTGATCTAGCAAATAGCAAACTTGCGATTTTTAAAATTATCTTCAGAAAAATCTCAACAAGTATTCAAAAAGTGATTACAGCCGAGGAGCGCACTGCGCTGTCGTTACCATTTAGGGGTTGGTGCACTTTTCGGATGTATATTCCAAATAAACCTGCCAAATATGGATTGTACATATGGATTCTAGCTGATTCAGAGGCTCAGTACATGATTAATGTAGAGGTGTACATAGGAAAGAAAATCAATATGGAAAACTTCTAAGCCAGATACAAGAAAATATAGTAAGTCATGCTTCACTTGATAGAACCTATCTAAATTGCAAATGAGAATATTACTACGGAAAATTGGTATTCTTCTCTTAAAAAACCTCAAAAATATGGTTTAACCCCAGATTCCGCGACAGTTTTTGCCAGACAGAAAGCGTCTTGTCGAATCTTCGCTATTCGATTTTACAGAAGAAACCACCGTGGTTTCTTATGTCCCTAAACAAAGAAAAACAGCTGTTCGAGAGTGGATGATAATATTAAAAAGCCCAATGTCATTCTTGTTTACAATAGTACCAAAGCAGACTTTGCAACTTATTCAACATCCAGAAGGACTCGTCAGTGGCCTCCTGGTACTCCTCCATGCTTGCCTTAACATTGATAGTGCTACTAGTCGTGTCTTTTACATCTTATCCATTGATAATAAAATATATTACGATTATGTGAATGATACTTGAGAATGTGCATAAACATAATTCATGTGTCTCGAAATAGATATCTTCCTAAAACCATCAACACGAGAGGAATAAGGAAATGATAAAACCAGGACGGCATAGCTCCTTACCAGAAGGACACATGAGCCTGATGGGCTTTGAGGAGACGCTACATACCGGGGTTGCGGGGAAAGAGATTAATCCCATCTTCATTACCTGGGCAGATGCCCAGCCTTTGCAAAAGCTGGGTCGGCAATACTGCTGGATAAGGAGACGGTGTGCCTGCCATGGAGAAAGATCCTGACCTTCACGAGGAGGTCAGAAACACTAAAGGTGAAGTGGATGGTGAGCCCCCGAACCCCATCAGCTGGATATTTTGGCCTTCCTTCAACTACTACTAATAGTACCGCCACCAATAAACAAAGCATCACTACCTGTTCCTACTAAATTTTTTCAATCATGTTGGCCTTCAACCATTCATTTGGTATTATTCTCATTGAATATATTTATTAACTCAATAGAAGCAGTATCAAGGCCAAGTTGTGTTATTATTTTCCTGCTTATTGACATATTCTATTCCACTTTTGGTGATGAAAGGTCCTGGTGCGATTACAGAAGGTATGGAGCAAGTGCAGGAGAGAAAGTAGAAAGTATTCCCTCCTTGTTTTTAATTAAACCTAATTTTTGTATCGTAATGTCGCTCCAACTGGTTCTAATTATTCGCTAATAATGTTTCCATTAATTTCTATTGTTTTACGTTAGCGGTCTGTTTACTCATATTTGTTTTTATATTTTCTCTCCTCCTCAAGTCAAGAAGGTTGCTGGTTACTGGTTTTAATTTATCTATTCTGACTGTGCCTAATGGATCTTTCCAGTTTGTCCATTATGTTCTCCTCTACTTTATTATCACTTTTTTTAGACAGTTATGCATCCAATCTATATTTCCTGTTCTGTGGTACACTATAAAATAAACCAACCCAAATTAAATTGCAAATTGCCTCAGGTAAATTGAAGTCGTGTCTTGAAAAGCTGACCTTAATAATGTTTTCAAACGAGAAATACGGGCAAAATCAATACTTTTGGTGCATAAGCTGCATCTTCCAAAAATTAATATGAAAAGATGTTTCATTTTAAGAGCGACTGATAGCACAAGCTATTTTGCGACAGAACTGCAGCGTGTCTTGGCACAATTTCAAATGCATTTCATTCACCCATAAAAACTGTTATAACGCCAAATTTAAAGTACAGCGCCATTAAACTGAATCGTTTTGCTTGTCCCAAAATATTTTAAATGTTAAACTGTGTTGTTCTCGCACAGGCAGGAGGTTTAGAGCAGATATTTATGGTAATATTATTGATAATCATTAATCATGATTCCGTTCGTCCATAAAGAGTTTATAGCGACAAATTTCTTTCTCTTTATTAACTAGTACCAGTGGTGTAGGAATATAGGTCAATAATATGCCATCTGAACTATATGTGGAAATGTTTTAAAGGTTTAATCAACTGATTGGTTTGCCATCAAGTTGAGTTCATTGTTTGTAAAGCTATAACGAACATACAAACAGGTATACTTCCGAGTCAATTGTCATGAGAAGGCTGCGACAAGGTTTTGTGACTTGACCAAGGCTTTCGATTGTGTCAATCACGCAAGTTTGAAATCTATGTTTTCCAGGGGGATATTCTTAGGTGGTTTTGTTGAGTCTGTTTTGGAGGTATTGCTATTTTTGATGTATGTTAATGATCTCCCTGTGGTTGTCGAGAATGATCCGTGGCATCATCAATATACTGACATGGCGAATGACGACATGGCGAGAACTAAGACGTGGTGTGACTCCAACCGACTGTCATTTAATATTCAGAAGGCATCCATTCGGGAGAAGAGCTACGGGGTCGAAATTTTTATGGTAGGTGGGCTACCTTTGACCAAATGAGGGGCCGGGGCTCTAATTTAAGGGGGGGTTTGGGGAAAAAAACGTTTTTTGCAGATATAACGGAGCCTCGGATCGAAATTCTGACAAGCGATGACTCCGTGTCACGGGGTCATCAGTACGGGGGGAATATACCCCCACCTCCCCGGATATCCAACATTTTTCGAAAAAATGGAAAAAACGTAAAAAAAATTTCCGAAAATTTAATAAAAGTATTATACAACGAAATAAGAAAAAAAAAATAATCAAAAAAAAACAATAGTTTGTTTGGAAAGTTAATAAAAGTATTATAAAACTAAATAAGAAAAAAAATAAATAAAAAAAAGAAAAAATTATTCGGAAAGTTAATAAAAGTATTATAAAATGAAATAAAGAGAAAAAATAATTGAAAAAACGTTAGAAAAACGCGGTTTTCGGCAAAAAAAAGTTGAAAAAAAAGAAGAAAAATTTAAAAAGTGTCGAAACCGGGGGCAAAAGTTGAGTAAAAAATGCTAAAAAAAATAAAAACTCAATTCCTAATATCTCTTTCAGAAGTTTCACTTCAGTTGTGTGCTTATAGAGATGAGGCACATATTTTTTTGTTGATTTTCAAATAATCCATTTACAAAAGTGTAACGTAATTAAGGAAAAGTGGCGAATCTAAAATTTCGATCATACTGATTTTTTTATATTTTGTTTATTGATTTAACCGATTTGGTAAATATATTTTTTGTTTCATGCGTTATTCTTCTGAAATGTTATTCGCGTTTCTTTTTATAATTTTGAACCACTCTGTAATTCGTAAAATCTGAAACAAACCATTACTTTATTAAAGTTAAGGCATGTTTATTTGACAACAAACTATTTTGTGTTTAACATATCTCGACCTTTTTAATGCCCGGTTTTTGAAGTACTAGATATCTATTGTATAAAGTTATGAAGCCTATAATCACTATGGTTAAAATTGTATTAACAATCGTTGTCATAGGAAATATTTGAAGAATAAAGTTATCCATACTTTTAGAAACTGGGCATTAAAGATATGATTTGTGTACTGAAACTCATCTTTATCATTGAGATAAAAAAAAAGCATTTCTATGTAGGTGAAACTAGTGCACAGCAAGACAGTGAGACAGAAAGAAAAAATTGCAGAACGACACGAAAAAGAAACAGCAAATGAGAAAAAAGAGATCACGAAGGATTTATTTAACCAGCCAACGAAACGATCAATAATTGATCATAAACTGAGTATAATTTTGACTTTTGTTTTAAAATTATGCATAATTTCGACTTTTATCTTAAAATTATGAATAAATTCGGCTTTTGTCTTGAATTCGTGTATAATTTCGTCCTTTATTTTAAAATTATGCATCATTTTAACTTTTATCTCGCAATTCGGAATGATTTCGGTCTTCGTTTTGAAATTATGCATAAACTTGACTTTTATTTCAAAATAAAGAATGATTTCGATTTTTATCTTAAAATTATGCATAATTTTGAATTTGATCTCGCAATTCTGAATAATACCGATCTTTGCTTCGAAATTATACATATTTTCGACTTTTATCTGGAAATTGTTATTAATTTCGATTTTCATCTCGTAATCATGTATAATTTCAACTTTCATCTCAAAAATTTTGACTTTAATCTCGAAAATGCCAAAACTTTCGACTTTTATATCGAAATAATTTATAATTCCTGCTTGTTATTCTCAAAATTGGGAATAATTTCTAATTTTATCTCGAAATTTTTACTTCTTTTATCTGGAAATCGTGTATAATTTCAGCTTTTATCTTGAAATTAAGCAGGATTTTTATCTCGAAATTTTGAATGATCTTGATCTTTATCGAACCTATCTATAATTTGGACTTTTGTTTCACATTTTTTTTGATCTCAACTTGAAAATGTGAATAAATTCGACTTTTAGGACAAAATCAGTTATTATTTCATCTTTTTTTCTCGAAATTATGTATAATTTCGAACTTTTAATTATGAATTATTATTATAATTTCGGTTTTATGTCGAAATTGAGAACAATTTTGATTTTTGGGAATAATTTCAGTTTTTTCTTAAAATGATGTATAATTTCTACTTTCTGTTCCGAAATAATATATAATTTCTCAAAATTATGAATACATTCGAGTTATGCGTTGAAATCGTGTATGATTTCAACTTTTATCCTGAAATTATTCATAATTTTGACTTTTATCTCGAAATTATGTATAATTTCGACTCTATTTATGCATAGTTATGACTATTATCTCGAAATTGTGAAAAATTCGACTTTTATAACGAAATCGTGTCAATTTTTGTCTTTAATCTCGAAATTTTGCATAATTTCAACTGGTATCTCAAAATTGGGAATAATTTCTACTTTCGTCTCGAAATTATGTAAAATTTTGACTTTTGTTTTGAAAGTATGCATAATTTTGACTTTTATCTCAAAATTGTGAATAAGATAAAAGCAGAATTATCTTAAAATTATGTATAATTTCGGCCTTTATCTCGAGACCATATGCAACTTCGACTCGATTTATGCATAATTTTGACTATTACCTCGAAATTGCGCAAAATGTCGACTTTTATAATACAATAATGTCAAATTTTGTCTTTCTCTAAGTCCAAGATAACTCTCAGTTGTAGAGCAGCTTAAAAACAAATATATTGAGTATTAGATAGTGTATGATGTTTCATCAGATGAACAAGAATCTTTCACCGAATTTCAAGAAGCAGAATGAGGAACTGAAGTTGATGATTATGTTCTTGTCCGTTTTCCAAATGATGTGTTCTTTGTGACAAAAACTAATTAAGGAATATGACGAAACGAATAATTATATGTTTCGTACCTGTCGCCTAATATTAACAGATACTCCAGAAAAGCGGTTAATTACAACAAAAAAAGAGACCAATGGGCAAAATGACTAGAAAAAGAAAGAGCAAATGGGAAAAGAAATATTACAAAGGATTTATTTAACAAGCCAACGAAACGATCAATCATCGATTATGATGATTCCTCTCAGTCCAAAATGACTCTCAGTTATAGAGCAGCTTAAAAACAGATATATTGGGCATCAGATAATTTATGATAATTCATCAGATGTAGAAGAATCATTTACTGAATTTCAAAAGCCAGAAGAAGAACCTGTAGTTTATCATTATGTTCTCGTTCATTTCCCTAATGATGGGTTCTTCGTGGCAAAAATAGTTAAAGAAAATGACGAAATGTAGGATTATAGGTGCGGTACCTTAGAAAGCGTCAAAGATCAATAAATTGTCATTTCCAGACGTACTTGGCTTGGCTTCTATATAAATAAGTCTGGTATTTTTATGCTTAATAATCTAAATGTTCGCTAATCATTTTGTTGGATAAAATTAACAGCAGATCTTATGATATAAATAGTCAAGCGGACCATCAACCCGACAGGCTTTTGTCTCTCACCTATTGCGCTTACCTACTGCAGTCCACAGGGACGTAGTAGGGGGTCTAACGATATCCTAATCTTCAGACTCAGCTCGTGAAGTGCAATTTACAGGAACGAATTTCTTGGGGGACACCTGCCCTTTTTTATGATAGTGGCACACACACTAAAGGGAGATCCCATGGCACTTGACGAGCGGTGTGTGTGCGAAGATGTTGATCGACAAGGTTCTTGAATAGTTGTAGGTTGTAATTAGGGGGAAACCGGTATCATGGGAGTGAGTTCCACAGTAATGCAGTGCAGGAGTCCTTGTAAGGCGACGTTCTAGGTGTTTCCAGTTGTATAACGAACGGGTGCGCTCTTGCCGTATGTCGCTGACCGTCTGACAGGAGTTGCTGGGGGCGGGATGATGCGGGCCAAATTTTGGGAACATCTGTAAAACAGGTACATATCAGTCACATGTCTGTGGTGTTCCAGCCTATACAGATCCCGGGTTAACTCCGGGTCGCCGACGAGATGCACAGTTCTCTTCTGAATGGAATCCAGTAGCTTTAGGGTGTGCTTAGGTGCGGCACCCCAGATGTGTCAGCAATATTCTAAGCACGGTCTCATTTGCGCTTTGTAAAGCGAAAGAGTAGTTGATGCGGTGTATACAGTTTTTTATTGCGAAATAGCGCACCAAGCTTCTGCGAGGCTGATTTTACGAGCAACGTGGTCATGCCAGGACATATTGCTGTTGACCTAGACACCCAGTAGTCCGATTGACGAGGATAAAGGAATGGTCAATCCTGTGATAATGATATCAGGGCCCGCCGTATTGGCTTTCTTGGTAAACGTGGCTGCTTGGATTTTTGCTGCATTGAACTGGACCAAATTCCTGTTGCCCCAGGTTCGAACTTTCTCCAGATCTTGATTAATTGTTGTAATCTGCTTCTGTCTACGATGATAAGTCTCAGTCACTCGTTAAGTTACACATATTCTGCAAGCCCTACGCCAAATTTAAAGACATTGTAACCAGTGTTGACTGCTTTATAGAAAAACTGACTGAAGGAGATTTTGTCATTGTTCTGGCTGGAATTAACAACACCGATATTTCTAAACGAGACATTACAGTGCTAGCAAATAAATGTTTTCATACTAACCTTTTAATATGCTCTGTTCCAAATAATCAAAATTATATGGAGAGTAACAGTGATTTATATCTCGTAAACGACAAGCTTTATAACACAGCAAATTCGTTTAGTTATTTTTGTAATAATGTTGTTTTTCTTGATTTAGATAATAAATTTAGGCACAATGAATTTTTAAAGGATAGTATTTACTTAAATAAAATGGGTTTAGTTAAATTGTCAAATATAATAACTAGTGATCTTAGAAAATATTCTAATGGCTATTGTATAGGGCCAGAAAATAGCAATTTAGTTAGAATAAGCACATTAGGTCATACTAAATCCAACCAAGTTTCAGCGGCACATTCAGAAAGAGAAATTACTGTATTGTCAGATCAAACTGATATCAACGCTCATTCAGGTAATTTTTTAGACAAAATAACAAATAACAAAAATTTAACATGTAATAATAAAGTATGCCTTTTGCTCTTGAATATCCAGTCTATTAGAAATAAGATTGACGAACTTTCAATATTTCTTGAAGCGGAAGGTAAGCCTGACATATTATTATTAACAGAACATTGGCTAAAGAAAAATGAGCCATGTCATATTCCAGATTATGTTCTCTGTTCTTGTTTTTGTCGGGAGAAGACAGGATACGGAGGCACTATGATATTGCTGAGGGAAGATTTTTTAAATAATTTTAGTGTTACAGACATATCAAAATATGCGTTTTTAATGGATACGATTATATTTGAATTCTCTTTGATTTATAATAAAAGTAACAATATATTTATTTTGTGTGTTTATAGACCACTTAAGGGATGTATTAGCGAATTCTTGGTGAGGCTGGAAACTCTGATATCGCTCCTTCCTTTGAATGCCAACATAGTGCTGGCGGGTGATCTTAATATTAATTTTGAAAGTCAAGATTCTATTCAGGCCCGGAATCTAAATAATTTGCTGATATCTTTTAATATTAACATGTTGGTCAGAAAACCAACTAGAATTACTTGTACCTCCAGCACTCTAATTGACTATTTTTGTACTAATTTTGGTGATAGGGAGACGGCCGTATCTGTAGTACCATCTGGCCTCTCGGATCACGAGGCCATATTGGCTCGTTTTAATCTAAATCTTACCAGAAAAAAAGCAACAAAATATGGAAGAATATTTAGTAAGAAAAACTTTCATAATTTTAAAATAGCTGCGGCTAATATCGATTGGCAAAGAATATTATACAATGTTGACCCTCTGGATAGTTTTAACAGTACATTAGTAGATCTATTTAATAGACATTTTCCACTTAAAAAATTAAGAAAAAAGAATAAAAAGCCTTGGATAGCAAAGGAAATTAAAATTTCTTCTGGTAATTTAAGGTGTCTGCATAGCTTGAGAAAGTTCTACTTTGATTGTGAGTTCATAGTTACCTATTTTGATTCATACAAGAGAGTTTATAGAAGGGCTATTAAAGAGGCAAAACAGCAGTACTATAAGAAGAGAATGATGGATGCTAGAAACAAAGTTAAAGAAGGATGGAAAATAGTTGATGAAATAACGGACAGATCAAGACATTCTCAGTCTGAGGAACCTAAATTGGATTGAAATATGCTGAATAAATTTTATTGTTCAGTTGCAAAGAACCTCACGGCTCACTTAAACTCTCAGGTGAACCCTATCTCTTATCTTAGTGATGTATCGGTGTTAGAAAGTTTTAGCCTGTTTGACACTGATATCTTAGAATTAAAAAAGGTATTTACAGATATAAAAAATAAAAACTCAGCTGGATTGGATGACATGTCTCTGAGGATCTTTGAGTGCTTGCCAGATTGTGCACTAAATGCGCTATGTCAGGCCATTAATGACTCTTTTTGTACAGGAAGATTTCCTTCATGTTTAAAGATGGGTTTGGTTAAACCGGATTTTAAGGGGGGTGATCCTGAGGATCCCTTTTGTTACAGACCAATTTCACTACTTCCAACAATGTCTAAAATAATTGAAAAACTAGTTAAAAGTAGAATGCTATCTTTTATGACAAGACATAATATATTGAATTCTGTGCAATGGGGATTTCAAAATTCTAAAGATACTGGAGATGCAATATACAGTTTTCTTGAGAGGTTATACTTGGGGTTGAATGGTGGAGACGTGGCTGCGGCAGTGTTCTGCGATTTTTCAAAGGCGTTTGACTGCATAAATCGCGGAATACTGCTAAACAAACTAGAGCGCCATGGTTTCAGAGGAATCGCGTTGAAATGGCTGGAGGCATTCATAACCGACAGGCAGCAACTCGTAAAGCATCAGGAAACGGAATCAGGGATGCTTACTAACCTTTTGGCGTGCCCCACGGTTCGGTATTCGGGCCTCTTTTATTTATTTTGTATATAAATGACTTGGCCACTATTGATATTACAGGTCATATTACTTTATTTGCAGACGACACTACAGTTTTATGGCTGGGCCAAGATATACAGGTACTGACAACCCAAATATCTGCCGACCTGCCGAAAGTAAAAAAATGGTGTGATTGCCTAATTTTAAATATTAACAAAACTAACATCTTAAACTTTAAATGCAACATCAATAACTTGCAATTGGAGGGTAATACGATTAAAACTAAAGAGGTCACTAAGTTTTTGGGAATATGTATTGACACTAAACTTAAGTTTTCGGAGCATATCAAGGGACTTACTAAGAAATTGGCATCCGCATGTTATGCATTAAGAATAGTTACAAAAAATTTAAATCATGCAATTTCAAGGACAGTTTATTTCTCATTAATTGAGTCAAACTTGAGATATGGTATCGCTTTTTGGGGTAATAGTGCCAAACAGCTTATTAACTCTGTTTTTATCCTCCAGAAGCGAGCAATAAGGTATCTTTGTGGATTAAAACCCAGAGATCATTGTGAGATCATATTTTGTGCGGGAAGGGTTGTTGACGCTAACTTGATGTATGTAGTTTAGGTACAGCTTTGTTTATAAGAGTTGGTTCTTCAAACAATAAAGCAATTTCTGACTTTGACTTTGACACTGGTAAAGGTTTTTCTGATCTAAATTGGAAGACAAAAGTACTGTCATCTGCAAAACTGTGAGCAGGATTATTGGGTTCAGTCAGCAGGTCATTAATATAGATGAGGAACAGAGTTGGTGAAAGTACTGCGCCCTGAGGCACTCCCGCATTAATGGTGAATGTATCTGAGATGTGTCCATCAACTGCAACGTGCGGAGATCGGTTCTTAAGGAAACTGGCAAGCCAGCTGCAGAGGGACGCTGGCAGTCCGAAAGACGGCAGTTTGTTGAGCAATCCATTATGCCAAACTCTGTCAAATGGATTCGAAATATCCAACGCAATCGCTCGAGATTTTCCGTAGCTCTCAATTGCCCTACTCCATACATGAGTGACATAGGCCAATATATTATCTCCGGTCGATCTCTATTTGCGGAAGCCGTATTGGTTATCGCTAATTATTCTATTGGTCTCGAGGTACCTGAGTAGTTGCATGACTTTGGAGATTTCGCAGCAAGACAATTGAGCGATAGTTTGAGGGCGTGTTTTTCTAAAAAGTACTAAAGTCGAATCTACGATAGATCTGTCAAAATTCTAAGTCAAGTGACTTTTAAAGTTAAACAGTTATAGAGCTTAAAAGTGCTGAGTGAAATTAAGATAAACCAAGAACCTTAAGTAATTATCTCATGAAATAAACAGACTTAACCATAAATAATTAAAACACAACATCGCTCTTAAAGAACTTTATTATAATACAGGGACCAAGACCTATAAACAATTCAAACCATACCTCAACCTAAAGAACATGTGTGTTTTAGTAATGGGGTATAGTGTAAACTCATTATGTCTTTGACCAATAAACCGTTGTTATTGTTCTACTGATGTGCCCTCTTTATTATCTCTGACGTAGATCGATCCATAATTTGAGCTATATAACCTGCACGCCAGCCAAGGCGTGACGTCATCGATAACTAATCTTGACCATAGCGAAAATAAGACGGTATGTGAAATACAAGAGACTATCTTGATAAAAAAAAATACCCATGTTTATCTTACTTACAACAGAATCTGATCATCATTGGTATAAATGTATCTTTCTTAGGCCACTGAAAATGAATAAATTAATTTCTGGAAAAATGAATCCGTTAATTCTGTGAAAGCTATAAAGGATATGCATTCTCGATTTGAAGAAATTAAACAAACATTTACTGATCATAAACCTTAAGCACACAGGAACATAAATATATTATTTGTCTAGACAATGGACATACATACGTTACTAAACTTCTGACTTGGTAAATCGCGCATGTAAAAAACATTTTTATGTCTGTAGTTAAACAATCAAAGAAAGATGACAATGTATTTTGACCGAAAATTACAATCCGACGTTACAATAAAACTCTTCTTAATTTTAATAGCCAAATATATTGAGTTTTATAGGATCTTTAATCTGTTTTTCAGACTCTTAAAAGTTTACTATCCTTTAATACTGGATGTCGTAGCATAGGGTGATCATGTTATAAGTATTTCAAATAACATACTAATATTTGCTGGTTGATATAAGAAAAAGGGCATAAGACAGACCTAAATCTTTATTGCATTTCCCAGAATCAATTCTTCGTGTGATAGACAGGGTAATTTTTTTATCTAAAATTGACTACTAAATAGCAGTTCATGTCATTATCCCAGATGAACACCACTTGAATTGGTGCATCCTGTACTGCTCTATAAGTTATTTTTTAATTATGTGTTGCTTGCGTGTACTTTAGTCCCTTAGAATTAGATGAACATTTTTAGCTCCTGCTTGGAGGGACTAAAGCATTTACTTTAATCCGTAAAATACAAAAATAATTTATCTAATTATTCTAGGTGTAAAATAGCCGTCTAAGCCTCTAGCTAGTTTACTCTATCACCGACCTGGGGCACAAAGCCATTTTTCCTTGCCAAAACTTTCTGGTAAATAAAGACCCGTCATAGACAGAAATGTCAAACGAAATTCTTTACCGACCATTTATTACAAACGTATCGAAATAATAGAATCGACAAACAAGAAAGTCGGGAACAGGTAGCCTGCCCAATTATTTAATAGAGATCTGACCTTTACGTCCCTTTGCTATATTTTGTTAAGTCGCACACACACAAGAGCGTAAATTATAAAAATACCCAAATAGTGACTGGCTAATCTACCTGGGAAAGATTCATTCATTCACCAGATATAAAAGACTTTGGAAGTTTACGCATTTTAAATATATTGGCAGGTCGGCTTGCAAGTTTTAGTTAGTGTAACCCAATTTTTTAAACAATTCCATATCGAGAGAAAATATATTTTTTATATCATTGGGCATACACAAGATACATGCGTATGGCCTTTATATGGGGCCAAATTATGTTGATAATTTTATAAAAATCTATTTATTCAACTCAGTGACAAAAAATCTTTGACATACAGTCCTCGTGCGAGTCTTTTGTATATTTTTGTTAAATTTTATTTTAGTAAATAGTTTTATTTAACAAAATTTCCAAACTTCTCCCCGCACCAATAAAATTAAACAAAATTGACAAAATATTTATTACTATAGATAACATGTGAAATTTGCGTACTAACCAGGTACCTATATAATATAGAAATTAATAAGAAAACTTATGTGCTGCGCTACATATCTTGAATACCAAGAAAGCATTTTATGTTTTAGAAAATAATAATCGTCCATTTCCTATGCAAGATCGCCCTGATATTGCCTGAAAGCTTTATCGTGCGTGCCTATGAATATTTTATCTAGATATAAAAGTCTTCTAGTACAATCATTTCGTGTATGAGGCCTGGATCGCGTCTCCGGCAAGCTGGAAAGCCGCTCTCCGCAAAATCCTCTATCTAAAGCTCATTATAGCTCTTCCAGTTTAAAACGAAATAATGTTCAATGAAGTTTCAAATAACAGGATCAGATACTTCTTACTCTCAAGCTAAGCTCCTTATTACTAAAATGTCACCTTATATTACGTCTCAATTTAAAAATTAAGAAATAGGATTTACTTCAACTAAGGGGAGCGCAATGAATTTTATTTTATTTGACTTTTTACTGAGGCTGAAATATCTCCGGAGATAAAAGTTTCGGCAGCTAGCGTGGGGATATTATTTTCAATTTATGTATATAACTTAATAAAGAAAGCGATGTTATTATTTTAATACGTCCTTTTTGTATTATGATACAAACAAGATTTCATTTTTTAATTTGTCAAGAGAGAGCTTTACGACATGTAAAAATAGCTAGCAATGAAATACAGGAATTGACAGTGAATATTCTCTTGCAGGAGCTATATAGGCGAATTATTAGTCTCAAAATTAAGATGACATTTTTCAAAAAATGTTGCAATGACAAAGCAATAAATCACAGCGTAGCAATATCTCAAATCTTATCAGAACTAACCTCTGATAAACGCATTGAAAATACTATAAATCGAACACACATCTTTTTCCTATATTAAAAGATATATTATGGGTAAATCTAAATCTAAATTAAACAGAATTGCTGCTATAATTTACCTAAAACTTTATGGTGGGTTTAAATGCCATATTAATGTCAACAAAGTGTTTTGGGCATGAATAAATTACGTATCTGATTTGATTGTTCTCTTCCGGTAGCTATTTAGATTTAAATTTTAGATGCCCATCTAAAACTATTATTCTAATCGGTTGTACGGGAATTATCTGGGGTTACCCGGCTTTGTCTTTTGATAAGAGTTAATTTAGTTTTGAATTTATTGGTTTCTTTGATCGGGGATACGTGTATTGAATAGACTTGTGGGTGTGGGTGTATTTCAAGTGGTAAATTAAATTTTAGTAGTTTAGGCTTAATATTTTATAAATATTACACATATCAATGACTAAAATCTCGCTACAGATCTTATTGATGGGTTCAACTACGAAATTAGTAATTCTTAACATTTTCAATGCTAGCACGTTCTGCTCCAAAATCCAATCCAGTTAAGGAAGTTTCCAGCAGGAAGTTACCACGTGAGTTTACTCAAAACCTACAAATTAACAGTCAGTGATGTCAGTTTTGTGGAATTTTCCCTAGATCCAGGTATTTTCTAGCTTTACAGGGTTAAGGGTAATTTTTGTAATTATCTAGGGCCAAATTTTCGGATTATAAAAAAAATTATTTTCTTTTTGATATATTTTTCTACTAATTACTAAAACAAAACTCGATATATTCAAGTCCAGTAATATTAGCGACAGCGACATAATATGGCATGATGCATCTGATAGGCTTGACCTAAATAAATTCGAACTGCTGGGAATTCCCCGAATTTTGGTTAAGTGACTGTGAGCGTCTATGTCCCATCCTTTGCTTTAATAAATGTGGACCCTGAGGCAGCCAAATTATGGCTCGATAATGTTGTTCTATTTACTCCTCCAATCATCCTGAGTGCACAAGACTGATTTCATTTAATAATGTAAACATCACCAATTAATAATATAAACATCACCAATTTATTCCGAGTTGAGCAATTTAACCATTTATAAGTCTTCTGGGCTGGACAACATCCATTCCGATTTACTTAAAAACTGTTCAACTTAGTATCTTCTTTTTAATATATTTAACAATAATACAATGATGTTTTAATGTATTTTATCAAACTTAGTTTGCTCTATTTTATACCAAAATGTTATTATCCCAATAAATATTACCTGCAGCTTAACAATATGTAACCCTTTTTAAATTGGAGTTTGAAACACCTTATCTACATGCCTCCTTTCTTCTACGCTTTCAACCTTCAGTAGAATAATTTCTTCATTCTTGCCATCGAGCCATTTTTTATTTTGTTTCAGCTTAGGCATGACTATATTCATGTCTTCCCTAATTTCTCCCGATTTCACTGCCAGTCTATTACTTCAACTTATCTTCAAACATGTTACAATGGTTTATTTTAGCCTCAAAACTTGATTTCATATTATCCGCAAGCTTTTTACTATTTATCTTATTTCATTTCCAAAATGTCAACCACTGCCTGATATGGTATGGTTATCTTGAGTAATAGTACTCAAAACCTTCACATCGTCGCCTCTCAAGAACATCACCAAAGCAGCAGCATTTCCCTCTTTGGTCCAAATATTTCTCTTTATGGAGTTTGAAAACTTTTTTATTATGACGTTTGTTGAGAAAAAAAATCCTCCTTTTCTTTCTTATAAATGATTTCTTTATTAATGAGGATTTGTTGCATATCTAAGTTTACGATTAACCTGGCTCATAATTTTCTTCCACTCTGTTCAATCATCCTGAATTCCCTGTTGCCCTCGAACAACTTATGATTTTCACTCACCAGAGCACCAGTATTTCCCTTATTGGTCCAAATATTCTCCTTTATGGAGTTTGAAGTCCTTTTTATTATGATATTTGATGAAATAAAATGGTCCTTTTAAATGATTCCTTAATTAACGAGGATTTGTTGAATATCTAAATTTCCGATTAAACTGGCACCAAATCTCGTTATTTTCTTCTACTCTATCTATTCAATCTCCCTGCCTTCCTGAATAATTTCTTCTCTGTTACCCTCGAACATCTTATGATTTTAATTCACCAAAGCAAATATTTTTTTTATGGAAGATTTCCTCTATTTATTTCTTTTAAATGATACCAGTATTGAACATCTAAGTTTCCGATTAAACTGGCACTAAGGCTCATTATTTTCTTCTAATCTATCTGTCCCATCTTCCTGCTTTCTTGAATAATTTCTTCTCTCTACCCTGATGATTTCAATTCCCTATGTAAGTATCTTCATGTCTTTCCTAACTTCCTCCAACTTCACTGCGAGCTTCTAGTAAATATGTTCCATACTGTCTTCGAATATGCTTTATAATATCTTCAAAATTTGTTTTGGTGATATCCTGAAGCTTTTTGCTATCTTACATTCCATTTCAAAAATGCTCACCGTTATCTGCATGATATTTCTAGCTATCTTGAGTAATAATACTCAAAACATTCATGTCTTAATCAGGTAACCAAGGCAATATCGTCTTCTTTTTAGTTATATCCATTGATTTCAGCTGCTATTCCCAATAAGCACATGGAAGAATTCACAACTTATGGGATTTGAAAAACTTTTGAGACGTGTTCCTTTTTTAAAATTTCTTCATTTTCGAAATTCTGTAGAACTGTAAGTTTTTCGCTCTCATTGGTTTCTTCTGTCTTACCTTCTTATTCTGTTTAACCTGGGACATGAGCACCTTTATGCCTCTTTTATGCCCTCTGGCAAGCTTCTTGTGAAAGACTTCCCTCTTGTCTCCGAGCTTCTTTTAAATATGCTTAACCTTCCTACTTTCTTCGTGCTTGCCTTATTATTTGCGGTTGTCCTCAAACTTTGTACTTTTTTCATCAACTTCTTGCTGTTCTGTCGTCTATTTGGTTTTGGTATTTTGCTCTACTCTATCGGTTCCATCTTCCTGCCTTGCTCAACATTTTAACCTTCGGTAGAGTAATTTTCTCTCTCTTACTCTCGAATATATTGTGATATTAATTCTCTATATGAATATCTTCATGTCTTTCTTAATCCCCTAACTTCCCTTCTAGTAAAATTGTTGCATTTTGTCTTCGAATAAGTCATATCATCTTCAAAGCTTGATTCTCAATGAGGCAATCAAATCAGTTTCATCTTCTTTTGCAATAAATCCATTGATATCAGCTACTGTTTCCAATTGGCATACGGGAGTCTTCACACTTTATGGAATTTCAAAAACTTTTCTTGCTTCATAAGTTCTTCGTTAGCGTCCGAGACATGTTCCGTTCTTAATATTTCTTCATCAACGAAATCCTATGGATCTGTAAGCTACCCGCGTTCATTGATTTCTTCTCCCTTACCTTCTTTCTGTTTAACCTGGGACATGAGCACTTTTAGGTCTTTTAAGCCTTCTGGCAAGCTTCTTGTGAAACACTTTCATATTTTCTCCGAGCTCCTTGTCTTTACTTTCTTCATGCTTGCCTTATTACTTGTGGCAATCCTCAAGATTCTTGCTGTTCTTCCGTCCACCTGATTTTGGAATTTTTCTGCTCAGTTCCATCATTCAGCTCTTTTGAAAATTTTTCAACTCTCGGTAGAGTAATTTCTTCTCTCTTACTCTCGAATATATTATTAATTTAGTTCTCTATATAAGTATCTTCATGTCTTTTAATATCCTCCGACTTAACTGCGAGCTTCTACTAAGAAAATACGTTATATTGCTTTATATCATCTTCAAAACTTCATTTGATATTGCTGTTTTACATTCAAATTCCAAAATGCTAAGCATTATGTGATGGTTAGAGCTCTTTTGAGTAATAGTAATCACAATCTTCTTCTTTTGCGCTAAATCCATTGATATCTGCTTCTGTTTCCAATTGGTACGTGGAAATCTTCACACTTTCAGGTATTATTAGGTTCATCGTTAGCTTCTGAGTCATGTACCGTTTTAAAAATCCTGTAGAACCGTAAGATTTTTGCTTTCATTGATTTCTTCTTTGTCACCCTCTTATTCTGTTTACCTGGGATATGAGCACCTCCATGTTTCCTTTATGCCTTCTGGCAACCTTCTTGTGAAACCCTCCCCTCTTATCTCCGAGCTTCTTGTAAATATACTGAATCTTCCTGCTAGGTCGTTACCTTCTTCATCCTTGCCTTATGATTTGCGTTTGTCCTCAAGCTTTGTACTTTTGTCATCAACTTCTTGCTGTTCTGCCGTCCATCTGGTTTTGGTGTTTTGTTCTACTCTATCGGTTACATCTTCCTGCCTCCTTGAAAGACCTTTCAACTCTCGGTAGAGTAATTTCTTCTCTCTTACTCTTGAACATATACTTACTATATAAGTACGTTCATGTATTCCTTAATTTCCTCCGTCTTCGCTGCGAGCTTCTACTAAAATTGTTGCAAATTGTCTTTGGATACATTATATTGCTTTATATCATCTTCAAAATTTGATTTGACATTGTCCTTAAGGTTTTTGCTGTTTTACATTCGATTTTCAAAATGTCAAGCATGATGGGATGGTTATGGCTCTCTTGAGCAATAATGATTAAAACTTTTAGATCGTCACCTCTCAATGGGGCAACCAAAGCAGTATCTTCTTCTTTACATTGATTTTTGCTGTTGTTTCCAATTAACCCACGAGAGTCTTCACTTTATGGGGTTTGAAAATTTTTCTTGCTTCACAAGTTCTACGATATTTTCCAAGTCATGTTCTGTTCGGAATACTTCTACATCTACGAAATCCTGCGGAATTATAAGGTTCCCACTTTCATTGATTTCTTCTCTCTTACTTTCTTATTCTGCTTAACCTGGGATATGAGCACCTTCATGTCTCCTTTATGCCTTCTAGCAAGCTTCTTGTGAAACCCTTCCCTCTTTTCTCCGAGCTTCTTGTAAATATACTTAACCTTCCTGCTAGGTATCTACCTTCTTCGTCATTGCCTTATGATTTGCGGTTGTCCTCAAGCTTCGTACTTTTGTCATCAACTTCTTGCTGTTCTGTCGTCCATCTGGTTTTAGTAATTTCTTCTCTCTTACTCTTGAATATATAAGTACCTTCATGTATTTCTTACTTTCCTCCGTTTTCGCTGCGAGCTTCTACTAAAATTGTTGCATATTGTCTTCGATTACGTTATATTGCTTTATATCATCTTCAAAATGTGATTTGACATTGTCCTTAAGCTTTTGCTGTTTACATTCAATTTTTTGTGATGGTTATGACTCTCTTGAGTAATAGTAATAAAAACTTTCAGATCATCGCCTCTCAGTGAAGCAACCAAAGCGATGTCTTCTTCTTTTCAGCCATGATTTCTGCTGCTGTGTCCAATTAACGCACGGGATTCTTCACTTAATAGGGTTTGAAAAACTTTACTTACGTCACAACTTCTTTGTTAGCTTCTATTTTTAATATTTCTTCATCTACGGAATCCTGTGGAACTGTAGGCTTCTCGCTTTCATTGGCTTCTTCCCTCTTAACTTGTTAGTCTGTTTAACCTGGAATATGACGAACTTTATATCTCTTTTAAGCCCTCTGGCAAGCTTCTTGTGAAACCCTTCCCTCTGGTCTCGGAGCCTGTTGTAAATGTACTTAACCTTTCTACTAGGTCTTTACTTTTTTCGTGCTTGTCTTATTATTTGCGGTTGTCTTCAAGATTCGTAGTTTTTTTCCTGTCCTGAAGTCCATTTGGTTTTGCTATTTTGTTCTGCTCTATCGGGTCGATATTCCTGCCTTCTCGAAAGACCCTTCAACGCTCGGTAGAGTAACTTCTTCTCTCTTACTCTCGAACATCTTATGATTTTAATTCTCTATTCTCTCCTTCATGCCTTTCTTAATTTTCTCCCTCTTCACTGCGAGCTTCTACTAAAATTGTTGCATATTGTCTACGAATATATTATATTGCTTCATATTATCCTCAAAACTTGGTTTGATATTATCCTTAAGCTTTTCCCTATTTCACATTCAATCTTCAAAATGCTGAGCATGATGTGATGGTTATGACTCTCTTGAGTAATAGTAATCAAAACTTTCAGATCGTCGCCCCTCAATGGGGCAACCAAAGCAGTATCTTCTTCTTTTTAGCCATTGATTTCTGCTGCTCTTTTCAAGTAACACACGGAAGTCTTCTTTTTATATGGTTTCAAAAACTTTACTTGCTTCACAAGTTCTACGTTAGCTTCCGAGTCCGTTTTTAATACTTCTTGATCTACGAAATCCTGTGGAAATGTAAGCGTCTCGCCTTCATTGGTTTCTTCTCTCTTACCTTGTTAGCCTGTTTAATCTGGAATATGAGGGCCTTTATATCTCTTTCAAGCCTTCTGATAAGCTTCTTATGAGGCCCTTCTCTCTTATCTCCGAGATTCTTGTAGATGTACTTAACCCTCCTACTAGGTCTTACTGTCTTCATGCTTACCTTATTATTTGGGGTTACCCTCAAAATTCGTATTGTTTTCATCAACTTGTTGCTCTTCTGCCATCTGATGAGGTAAAGCAGTATCTTTTCATTTTTAGCCATTGGTTTCCGCTATTGTTTGCAACTTGCATACTTTATGGGGTTTGAAAAACTTCTCTTGCTTCACAAGTTCTATATTACCTTTCGAGTCATGTTCCGTTTTTAATAATTCTTTATTTACGAAATCATGTGGAATTGTAAGCTTCTTGGTTCCTTCTATCTTGCCTTGTTAATCTGTTTAATCTGGAACATGAGGGCCTTTATGTCTCGTTTGAGTCTTCTGACAAGCTTCTTGTGAGGCCTTTCTCTTTTATCTCCGAGCTTTTTGTAAATATACTTAATCTTTCTATTAAGTCTTTACTGTCTTCATGCTTACCTTATTATTTGCGATTGTCCTCAAGCTTCATACTTTTTTTTTCAACTTCTTGCTGCTGTGCCGTCCATCTGGTGAGGCAAAGCAGTATCTTCTTCTTTATAACCATAGATTTCCGCTGCTGCTTCCAATTTGCACATGAGAGTCTTCATTCACTTCATGGGGTTTGAAAATCTGTACGTGCTTCACAAGTTCTACGTTAGCTTCCGAGTCATGTGTCGTTGTTAATATTTCTTCATCTACGAAATCCTGCAGAACTGTAAGTGTCTCACTTTCCAGCTTCTCATTATTCTATTTAACCTGTGATATGAGAATCTTAATGTCCGTTTAAGTCCTCTGATGAGCTTCTTGTAAAAGCCTTGCTTCGTGCAAATGTACTTGATCTTCCTACTACGTCGTAACTTTCTTCGCGCTTGCCAAAGTATTTACGTTTGTCGTCAAGCTTCGTACTTTTTTCATCAGCTTCTTGCCGTTCTACCTTCCATCTGGTCTTCAACTGCGTACCTTCTCCTTTAAGTTTCTTGCCATTTTCTTTCTTTTTTTGAAGTAGTATAATTAAAGCTTTCAAGGTAATTAGTTTGCCGTCAGAATAACAGGCCTGTGGATTACATGGGCATCCACCAGATTAATTCTTAAGAAATTTGGGCTCCTAAAAGTCTTGTGTATTGTTTCTCACCCATTCTCCACTTTATGGACACATTTACTCAATATTTTTGAGGCAATATTTTCCGCTCTATAATCTACTCTCTCGCCTGATGTTCATAGATTTTTAGTGTATAGATTCGCTTTTTCAAAACCGCTTCACTTTCGCACAATTAAATACGAGCTTTGCCTATTCATTAAATGTTTTCTCAAGAGATGGTTATGCTAAAAATAGCTCTAATATATCACACATAAGAACTTTAAGATATTTTGATGTAAACGTTGCGCTATCAGAGATGCAATTAGTAACAATCCAGTGAAAAATTAGATAAATTCGATTTGTTGAGTGAGAATATTCCAGTTTGCTATACTTGGCCAGGATGGTCGTTATACTTTTTCGGTTATTTAGCATATTTTGTCTCCTTAGATCATTGCACATGTATTAGATATTTTAATTCAATATTTATTTATTGATTTGTTTGTTTCAAAAATAGTGTAGCAGCCGTATCGCCTCAATTAAAAACGGCGATACACTATCTAATAATTTAGGATGATGGAAAATTTAGTTCCACCCGAGAACTTCAGTTAATAAATTTCGAGTTATCTTAACTGTTTCTTTCAGTTAAGTCGAAGACGACACTGCGGGAACCTTATCTATCTCTAATAATAAAACTGATATAAATTTATGGCTACTTTACCACTGCAAGTTTTACGCTTCGTGTCGATAGCCGGTTCTGCTAAAGAGCATTGCCCAGAAAAGATGTGTATACTTACATTCTAAGATATAATTTTTAGAGAATGTAAAATATGTAATTGTAACGTTTCATTGCAGCATGCAATTCTCACAATGGCTCAACTATTAAAGTAGTTTATTAATAAAATGCGAGTCGTAGTTTAACACTCCAAACATATAGTGTGAACTGGTTCAGTGATCGTCTCAAGACCATGAGGGATCAGATGCACTTTCTTGGTGAACTAAAAGTATAACACCTTGATTATTTCCAGGGATTTTAATAATTTTAGGAAGCTGTACAAATCTGAAATACGTAATGCTATGGTTAGGGCAAATGAAAACTTAATTTCTACTTCCGCAAACCCTTCAAACTATGTGCGTGGAATGTAAATTAATACTCAACAGGTGAAATGCAAAAATAATGTTCACAATGGTATATCTCCACACGACTTTAATAACTATTTCTCCCGTGTTGCTCGTGATCTTATTGGTCGTATCCCTGCGTCTGGTGTGGACCCGTTGACTGGCTTTGGTGTTGCTCCCCCACCTGTGAGCTTTACATTCTGGGTGGTCACTTTCAATGAAGTCCGAGATATAGTGAACAATTTAAAAAACAAAACTAGTAAATATATCTTTGGTTTAAATCTTAAAATTATAAAATCCAATAAAAATATTCTCATAATACCACTCACAACACTCATCAACTTATGTTTTGAGGAAAGACTGTCTCCATCAGCTCTGAAAAGAGCTATTGTTGCTCCTATTTTCAAGAAGGGTGATACGCAGCTGCCCTCGAACTACAGACTCATTTCACTCCTTCCAATAATGTCAAAAATAATAGAGAATCTTATGGAGGCGTTGCAGGGCAAGCAGTTTGATGCGGTCTTATCTGTGATCTAAGTAAGGCGTTCAACTGCGTTGACCATGACATCCTTCTGCGAAAACTTATTGCTTATAATTTTTCTCCCAATAGCATCCAGCTTTTAAAATCATATCTTAAGAGCAGATATCAGGTTATGAGGGTCTCGGGGGTGGACTCTGCTGAGAGTGTTGTTAATAGGTATTGGGGTGCTACAGGGATCAATACTTGGCCTCATACTATTTTGAATTTATATGAATGACTTGTAAATATGTTCTATATTGTTGTGGAGGATTCATTTTTACCTTGGCTCCACAAATGATTACGCTTATTTTGAATTGGTATAGAGCCTCTTTGGCTCTGGCTCCAGGATGTAAACTGCACAAGTGCTAGTTTAGTTACCCTAATGAATTACCTAAAAATCTTCTACGTTTCGATAGGCAAGTCTGCTATCGTTATCAAGAATGAAAGAAACTAAAAATGAAAATGGTTAGCAAATACAATAAAACAGTAAACAGCTCTTGCAGATTGTCAAGCTTTGAACTGACTTTGACAAGATGACAATTATAATTGTAATTATATTCATAATTGTCATCTTGTCAAAGTCAGTTCAAAGCTTGACAATCTGCAAGAGCTTTTTACTATTTTATTGTATTTGCTAACCATTTTCATTTTTAGTTTCTTTCATTCTTGATAACGATAGCAGACTTGCCTATCGAAACGTAGAAGATATTTAGGTAATTCATTAGGGTCACTAAACTAGCACTTGTGCAGTTTACATCCTGGAGCCAGAGCCAAAGAGGCTCTATATCAATTCAAAATAAGCGTAATCATTTGTGGAGCCAAAGACAATCAATTTCAAGGTATAAATGACTTGCCAACAATTATAGGTGTCTGAAAAATACACACTCTTTGCGGACTTCATGCCCTGATACCCTGAACCAAGCATTGGAGGGTTCTCGGCCGGCACGGGGGAGAGCTGAAAGTTGGTTTCGCATGAATGGATTTCTGCTGAACGCGGACAAAACGGAACAGGTAATATTCTCCATGAGAACTACTGAATCCTCCGGTGGCACTGAAGGAGCTAGGTTTCTGGGTATGTACATGGATTGGAGATTGCAGTGGGGGACCCACATAGATAGTGTCGCCAAAAGGTTAGACAGCAGCCTCTTTGTTCTGGCAAACAGTGTCTCACAGAAATTATGCTCTGTTTCACTCTCATATTACATATGCAATTCTGGCATGGGGTCACTCAGCGAGATCTTGTAGATGTTTGGTTTGCAGAGGAGGGTGATGAAGCTGCTGGCTGGCCTTGGTTACCGTGACGATTGCCGGAAGCATTTGAGCAACTTGAAATCTTGACTTTTCCATCGATATATATTTTGGAGAGCCTCTTGAATATTAAGAGAAATGAGGACTTTTATAGGACCCATGAAGATACCCACCAGTATAAGACACGCAATAGGGACAGAGAAGTCCCAATTTACTGGAGGCTTAGAAGGTGTCAGGACGGCACAGGTTATTGGTAGGTAAATTTTTTTAATAAGCTACCAAGGGATGTTTACAACTCAATATCTTTAAAAATAAGGTGAAATCCATTTTATTGCAACATAATTTTTATTCTTTTCAAGAAATTTTGGACCACAGATTTAAGTGTGTTAAGTAGATTTTAATCGGTTGTAATTCTGATATTTTAGTATGTAGTTTAGTGCGGACAAGCTTTTATCAAAATTTACAGATCTAATTAATATGATATAGAAAATTCCAACTTCAACATTTATATATGTACTTTTCTAAATAATTAGATATATTCTACTTAGAAAAAAGTCCACGACAGGAGTGAAAATTTCATCAAGGCCATATTAAAATTATATTAAATAAAAGTTACCTCTCGCATGCTAAGCCAGCGCTATACAATTTTGAGCTAAATCGCCGATGGAAATACACGCAACGACAGAAAATATTATTTTGTATTGGAAGAATATGATTGCTATTTATTTATTTATTAAGGGGTAGCCCATTTTATCAATGAAAATTTCAGTGGAAATCCAATCCTCTCTAGATGAGTTTTTGTTCCTAATAATGCTTATTATTGTTCTCAATTCGGTTAAGTCAATGGGCAACAAGAAGAAGGAGTTGGGAAAATTATTGGCTGGTAAGTAACTGATAGCATCTATTGAGGGATTAATAATTTGTTTGAGGTTCTACAGTAAAGTAGATTTCGGTCAAAATTGCACTTTTAGTGGACAAAGATATGAAACATTTTATAAGTTAATTTCGGGTAATGCCGTCTAGGCTTTACGAAAAAAATACCAGCCGACCCGACCGTCATTCAAGATCGTGTAGTATCCCTAGAAGCCCTTTGCAAGACACAATACAGCGTGGTAATGATGCTTCGGGGCCTTTATTTATCTACGCTCAAAAAAGGATATCCATCTAAAAAGATGGATGGTGGACCATCCTGGTGCACTCTATTGTTATTCCAACAATGCATGGATGGATGAGAAAAATTTCGTAGAGATTTTTTATGACAATGACACACACACACTATGGCACTCGACAAGCGGTGTGTGTGCAAAGACGTTGATTGACACGGTTTTTGAATAGCTGTAGGCTGTAATTTGGGGGAAAAAGATGTCCTTGGAGTGAATTCCACAGTGATGCAGCGCGCCAGACAAAGAAGTCATTGTACAATGATGTCCTTGGTGCTTCCAGTACGACGAATGGATGCGATCTTGCCGTCTATCGTGACTGTCTGACAGGAGTCGCTGGCGGCGGGATGAGACGGGCCAAATACTGGAAACATCTGCCATAAAAATATCTGTAAAATATGGATATCTCGGCCACAAATCTGCGATGTTCCAGACTACCCAGATCCCGAGTCAATTCCGGATAGCCGACGAGACGCAGAGCTATCTTCTGAATGGGATCCAACAGTTCTAAAGTGTGCCTCGGTGCAGATGTGTGCGCAATATTCTAAGCACGGTTTTATTTGCGCTTTGTAAAGCAAGAGCAGCTGCTGCTGTGTATTCAGTTTTTTGTTGCGAAATAGCGCACGAAGCTTCTGCGAGGCTGATCTTGCGATGTTAGCGACGTGATCATGCCAGGACATGGTGTTGGCCGAAGCACGTAGTAGTCCGATTGACGAAGATGAAGGAATGGCCGATCCTGCCATAATCATATCAGAGCCCGTCGGCGTCGTATTGGCTTTCTTGATAAACCTGGCTTCTTGGGTTTTCGCTGCATCGAACTGGACCAAATTTCTGTCGTCCCAAGTTGGAACTTTCTCCAGATCTTGATTAATTGTCACCTCCTCCTGTCGGCGGTGATAAGTCTAAGTCGCTTCTTCTTCTTCACGTGCCGTCTCCTCTTAGAAGGTCGGCTATCATCATGACGATTAATGCTTTGGATGCGGCTGCTCGGAATAATTCTATTGATGTACAGTGATACCACTCTCTCAAGTTCTTCAGCCGTGAAATGCCTCTCCTCCCCACGCTTCGTTTGCCTTGTATTTTTCCTTGTATTATTAGTTGTAGCATGTGATGCCTTTCTCCGCGCATAACATGATCCAGGTAAGCAAGTTTTCTTGTTTTTACAATGTCCACTATCTCTGCTTTCTTGCCTACTCGTCTTAGTATCTCTGTGTTTGTTACCCGCTCCGTCCAATTAAGTATCCGTCTATACACCCACATTTCGAAAGCCTGGAGTCTTTTTAAGTCATCTTTGTTCGTTATCCACGACTCCATTCCATATAGAAGGATTGAAAAACATAACATTTGGCCAATCTGATCTTAAGTTTGATATTCAGGTCTCTAGTGCATAATACTTTCCGCATGTTTGTAAATGCAGCTCTAGCTTGGCCTATTCTGGATCTTATTTCACGCGATTTCCTCATTCTGAACATACAAACTGCCCTGAGCATATGCTTTACTGATGATAATGAATTTTGTCTTCTTGGTATTAAGTATAAAACCGGCTTCTTCACCACTATTCACCATTTTGTCCATCATTCTTTGTAGCTCCGTGCTATTCTGGGCTATAACCAGGGTATCGTCGGCAAAACGGAAAATATTTACGAGTTAACCGTTTACCTTTATTCCCGCTGTTTCTTTAGATATAGCCTCTTGCATGATTTTCTCCGAGTAAAGCTTAAAAAGTACCGTCGAGAGCACGCACTTCTGCCTTACTCCTCTTTCAATTCTTATCTCCTTTGACGTTTCTTCATCCTCTCTAAAAACAGCTCTTTCATTATAATATAGATTGCTAATTATTCGCATGTCATTGGCGTCTATTTGCTTCTCACTTAGAATTTTCATGAGTCTGTCGTGCCTTACACGATCGAATGATTTGTTGTAAACAGACGAAAAGATCTTGATTCACATCTAGACACCTCTGTATTAGAACATTCAAGGCAAATAACGCTTCTCGTGTCCCCATTGCATTTCTGAAGTCGAACTCGCTTTCACTGATGTCTTCTATTATATACCGTTTATGCATTATTTTTTAAAATAACTTTAGAATGTGACACATGAGACTGACGGTTCTATGATCGCTGCATTCTCTTGCATTCGGCTTTTTCGGAATGACTACAAATGTTGACATAAGCCATTCTTTTGGGATTATGCCTGTTTTGTATATGGCATTATGCATATGTGGTTTTGGTCTATAAGCTTAAAAATTTCAGATTGTATCTGATCAGGTCCGGATGATTTGTTGTATTTTATGTTCTTGATAGCATTCATAACTTCGTCGTAAGTTATATCCAAGGATTTAATCCTTGGTTATATCAGTACCTATTTCACCCGTTTGTTCTAGCTTTTGTTGCCTTGTATCTGAAAGAGTCCCTCTATATATTCTTCCCACCGTTTTAGTTTGCCTGTTATGTCTGCGATAATACTGCCACCCTTGCCAGTCAGTGTAGTTACTCGTTTTTGTCGTTCTTTTCCTGATAATTCTTTTACTTTTTTATGAACATTAAAGATATCGTTTTATTTTTTAAAGTTCTTCGATTTCAGTGCATTTTTCTTTATGCCACGCTTCTTTAGCCAATCTGATCTTGTTTCTATTTAGTTTGTGTATTTCTTCATATTTATTCACCTGGTGTCCCTTGAATTCTCGTCTTTCCTCCATTAAGTCCAATATTTCGTTAGTCATCCACGGTTTTTCTGAGTCTCTCTAAGTTGCTGGTAAAGGTTTTTCTGATCTAAAATGGAAGACAAGGGTACTGTCATCTGCAAAACTGTAAAGAGGATTATTGGTTTCGGGCAGCAGGTCATTAATATAGATGTGGTAGTTTGTGAAAGTACTGCACCTTGAGGCACGCCTGCATTAATGGTGAATGTATCAGACAGGTGCCCATCAACTGCAACGTGCAGAGATCGGGTTTTAAGGAAACTGACAAGCCACTTGCAGAGGGACGCTGAGAGTTCGAAGGACGGCAGTTTGTTGAGCAATCCCCTACTCCATACATGAGAGACATATGCCAATACATCTCTTGTCGATCTCTCTTTGCGAAAGCCATATTGGTTATCGCTAATTAATCTGCTGATCTCGAGGTACTTGAGTAATTGCTGATTGACTATGCGTTCGAGGACTTTGGATATTATTGGAAAGAAGAAAGAAGAAGGGCAATAGTTTAAGGGTGTAGTTTTCTTGCCTTTTTTAGAACATGTTGCAGTCGAGCAACCTTTCAAGAAGATGGGTAAATTCCTCTTCGGTAAGCCTGGAAAAAAATGGGTGGTTGTTCGTTGGAGTAGTTCTTTAACACGATGGCAGGTATTCCGTCCGGGACTGATGCCCTTTGCCTATCTAGCTCTTTGAGGATTTTACGAATACCACGGTGATGAAACTTAACTTCTACCATGGCAGAGTTGACGTTGGATATGGGGGAGAGCCTTACCTTGAGGGACGTTTAAGGTAGTACGATGAAAACATTTCGGCTTGTTTGCTTTCTCCTTAGCTGTCTTCGCCGTGACGCCGCGTTCATCTGTCAAGGGTGGGAGAGATGGTATTATAAATTTATTCGTCACTGTCTTTGCTACCTGGGACATTACATATTCCTTATCCTTTGTATCCTTTGATCGTGTTTGTCCTTAGTTTGTCAATCACACGTTTGCATTCCTTTCTCGCTTCAGCAAAATAATTGCAAATTTCATCGATCTGATTCTGTTACCAGTACTTGTAGGCTTGCTGTTTTCTACCTACTGCTTTTTCGCATCTTCTGTCGAACCAGGGCTGCACTTTTGACGGTAACTTGATGGAATTTGGGATGCATGCTTTCATTCCTGAGGAGATTACTTGCGTAATCTCTTCGAAACAGATTGACGGGTCGTCAGTGCCAAAGCAGACGTCGAGCCAAGAAAAATTTTGGTAGGACTCTCTTAGATCGTCCCAGCTTGCATGATTGTAATGCCAGATTTTACGAGGCAATGGTGAATCCTTTTGTAGGAGTGGCATTTCACATAGCGTTGTAATAAGTTTGTGGTCTGAAGTGCCTAATGGCGGACCAAACTGTAATTGTGTACTGGCCAGGATTTGTGGTTAGAAAAGGATCCAGGAGAGCGGCAAATTCGCCCCTTTCTGAGATTCGAGTTGGTTTGTCTACAAGTTGAGTAAGCCGGCAGATGTAGGCAAATGCTTCAGCTTCTCTATCTTCGTCGTCGGTTTTGTTGTGGTGTTTGAGCCAGTTGGTATTGTGGGCACTGAAATCTCCCAGAATGATTATTTATGAGTTGGGATGGCTTGTAAACTCAACGAAAACAGATCAGGTGCTACTGTTGATTGATAATCACCCATTATTCGCTTAATGTTTACACTTTCTGTAAGGAAAATGGAATTACTATCGTCACCATACCGCCACACACATCTCATCGTTTGCAACTCTTAGACGTTTTACTTCCCATTAAAAATTACTTATAATGCTTAATGTTCCGGTTATTTAAAAAGTCATGTAGGCGATAGAACAACGACAAATGGAATGACCGAAATATTTAATAAAGCATACGGTCGAGTGGCAACACCTGAAAAATCAATTAAGGGCTTCCATACCACTACCATGGCTATAGAAAATCATACTACATATGGCAAAGAAACAGAAATCCCGTAGGAAAGAGCATTCTGGGATATTTACGTCCACACCTATGAAAGCTATTTTAGAAGAAAAAGAGGACAAGAAACAACTTCAGCAGCGAAGTATGAAGTTGAGTGAAGAAAAATGCAAACTTGTCGAGGAAGATGATACTGACAAACCACTGAAGACCAAACCTATTCAAACTAGAGTCATCATTAAAAATTCAGTATTGGTACCTGCCGAGAATCATTCTGAAGATGATAAAGATTCGAGTGAAAAGAAAGTAGACGAACACATATATATCATCTGCGATGATATTGGAAAACATGAGGCAATATTACAGTTGTAGTGATTGGGCTCATGTGGCATGTACAGATAATGAACGTAGATATTTTATATGCCATTCCTCTAAGCAAAGAATTATCGGTATCTTTGTATCATAGAATACCATCCTGGTCCATCATAAACATTCTGGTGGCTGGTTTGTTAAATTATATTTATTTATTATTTTGGATTTAGGATTTAGACATGTTTCTTCCAGTAGGGTAGATGCATTGAAATTGCATGCACCTAATTGCTTAGGGGGACGGCATTCCCGACCTTTACCGTATGTGAATTCCCCTATAACGGTTTGTGACGGTTGGATGTTATGATATATCTCGAAGTAAATCCTTAACATAGCCGTAAGCCAAAAGCTTTTGACTGTGTGCATCACAGAGTACTAATGAATTTGAAAGGTATGGATTCAAGGGACTGATTTGCCACCTACTTAGGAAATAGGTATCAAAGTGTCAGCATCGCACAAATTGAAAGTCACTACGGGTGTTCCACAGGGATCTCTGTACTCGGGCCTGCCCTATTTGAACCTATCTGGGTCTTTTACCACTTTCGCTGACGACACCACTATACTCCAGCGAAACAAGGAAAACATAACTTTTTAACATTGAATATGAGTGAAACGAATTTCGTGTGCTTTAAGTGTGACTTAAACAATATTCCATTGGACACCAAACCTGCAACTAACCTTCAGGTCAACAAATTTCTTGGTCTTCAAATTGATGGCAGGCTGAAGTTTACAGATCATATTTTGTTTTGAAATAACATGCTTGCGCAGGGCTGCTATGCGATCGGGGTTACTTATGCGCTGGTTGAGGCATGTCTTCGCTATGGCATATAATTTTGGGGATGTTGTAGGAGCAGTAAGGCTTATCTGCGGGGCTAAATCCAGAGGATTATCCAGACTCACTTTCGTTTCATTGTTTGTTCTGTAGACGGTGTGTCTTGTCCGTAAAAATTTTCAAACGTATTGCTTTCACTGTGAAACCTAGTATACCTTCCACTGAATTATACTGGCTCTTCCGAGTTCCATAAGACAAACTGGGTGTAGCAACCGTTTTAAAAAATCGGTAAATGAATTTCTGGTTTGAAGGGTTTGCTATAGCGTGGACGAGCTCTTTTTGGATCTGGTTGCTTAATTTTGGTCGGGTTGGCTTTATTTAATTATTAATCAATCTGTTTGACTCAAACAGTTTGAGTCATATTTCTGTTGCATGTTGTCACACCCTCGTGGTTTTCTTTAGTGATTGGTTAATGAGATTATTTTAGGTTTTGGACAATGAAGCAAATTTTGATTTCGAATTTGAATTTGAATACGACGATATAATTGTAGGGATGGATCAGCGGAAGAAAAAATGATTTTATTCGCATCTTTTTTCAAATCATGTTCAATTGAAAAGTCAAAAAATAAACTGAACCTAAGACAAGACCCAATCTTTATTGGATATGTTACATCATGTATCCCACTATACACTTACAAGGTAGAAACCTCAAGTTCTCGATGCGAAAGATGTATGCCGGAGGTTATTTGAAATGAGACCGAAAAAATGCGGCGGCGGGTTTTTGCGCGAAGAGCAATCGGACCATAATAGCTTCCAGAGTATACGACGATCAGAGGCGGAACGGAGAAAATTCTGGGAAATAAACATTTACTTTCGTATGCTTTAGGTACTTCTCCAACCAATTCCATCGGAATTATAATAATTATTAATAAGCTTCCCTTCGAGAGCAGAGGGCAGTATAAAAGAGGAAAAATCATTATCGATATTGTCAGCATTCTGCAAATTATGTGGCCGCTGCCGCTCCGGCCTAATATTAATTATCTCCAGTACCTACCCTTGAAGCCATCTCTGAAAGTGCAATCCTCAGAAATCTTACCTGCTGCTGCTCGGTGGTCATAGATTACCTTATGCAAATAATGAATTTATTGGAGGTTATAAAACCAAGAAAGAACCGATGAATGGCCATTAATAAAAGTTCAGCAGTTGACGTGCATTAATATTCATTGCATTTTCGAATCGTTGCACTTGGTCCGAAGACTGGTGGTGTTAATTTATGTCAATAAAATAAATGCCCACACCACCGCGCCGCGAAAAAAAGTTAAATGCCTCTTTGCATGCGAGATTTAATCGGTCCTGGATTTTGTAAAGATTGAAAGCTTTTAACGCCAATTAATGACCGCCAGGAATATTTAGTGGTCTAAAATTTGTATATTCCAATGCAAGTCGATCAGATTGAGAGGATTGCTCATAGTTGCATATTTCTAAATATAAATGAACCATGAGTAAAGGATTTCCTGGTCCCTTTTTGTTATCATGAAGAGTGAATAAAGAGTGTGAATTAAAACATGTTTTTCTCTCTACGAGAATATTCTATGCAGGGTTGTGTTTTCTGCTTTTTATGAATAGAATTTCTGTAAATAATATTTATTGACGAAAACACAATAGGTGGAAAATCAAACTGATATTGATGGGCATGTAGTTCTAGAAGTACTATTTTTAAAACGCCGGTTTTTTGAAAATTCAGAGGAAAACAGAAACAAAAAGGTAATTTTTTATGTTTTTTTGGGATATAATTGATTCCATCATCACCAGCCTCTGAAAGGAACTGGTTCACCTTTTAACTCATTCACCCGAAAAAAAATATATATATTATTAGGAGCAGTGGAAAAACTGGTTGTAATTAGAAGCAACCCTTTGCCTTTTAGATGAGTTCGTCGGTAAAAAAATGTTCCAGCAAGTATTGTCGATAAATAGCAGCTACTTCCTTAGATATCATCTAAGATAATGATGACTAGACTTACGCAAATAATGATTTTTAGCCAAATTATAGCTTTATATCCAAACAAAATTTCTGGGTACCCACTATTTAAAGTGATCGAGAACCTGTGTTGCTTCTCTTTGTACTTTAATAACATTTTATGATTTCATGGACTGATATAAAAAACAAGTCCAAATGGCCGAAGAATATAGCAATGACGTCGGGAAATGCCCAAAATTGTAAATGGTGAGGGTAAAATGGTTGATAGAATATTTTTCATTGCTTTTAATAACTTGAATGTGAAACGAAGCTAACTCAACTAACCCTCACACATGTTACCTCACATATTACCCAAAACAAAGCAAGGGATACCATTAATAAACTTAAGAACAAACATAGTAAAGACATATATGATATGAATATTATAATAATAAAAAAACTTAAAAGCCAATTAATACCGCCTTTTACAAAATTAATTAATCAGTGCACAGACCGAAGAAATTTTCCAGATTGTCTTAAGTCATCTAAATTTTTAAAAAAGGGAGTAAATATGACCTTGGAAACTACCGTCCAATTTCATTGATACCAGTACTTGGAAAGGTCTTTGAAAGTCTGGTAAGAGATCAAATCGCTGATTATTTTGAAGCGAATAACATGTTTGTGGAGTATCAGTATGGCTTCAGGAGTGGCCGGTCTACGGTGTTGGCTTGGGTGGATCTGTTGGGCACTGTGGCGAGGGATTTTGAGGAGGGGCATTATGTCGGAGCGACATTTTGCGACTTGTCGAAGACCTTCGACTGTGTCGGGCATGACTTGCTGCTGGATAAACTAAGGCACTATGGTTTTGATGGGGATGGTGTGGTCTTCATGCGCTCATACCTTACAGGGATAATTCAACAATCGTATTATGGTGGTAAGCTTTCTGGGAAGAAAGAAATATATCACGGCGCCCCCTAGGGATCTGCGCTTGGTCCTACATTATTCCTTATATATATAAACGATATTTTAGTGGCATCACCGAATCTTGCTTTGTGGTTGTTTGCGGATGATACCACACTTGTAGAAACTGGTCGCATGATCGGGGAGGTATCATTGTCATTGAGTCACAACTTTCAGGTGCTTGGTGAGTGCTTTGTTGCCAACAGAATGTGCTTGAATGCTTCCAAAACGTTGACAATGTTCTTTGGGTTGAGGGAACTGCCTATAGCGAGCGCTGACTCGTCAATGTTTTTGGGCATTAATCTGGACCCGGGGCTGACATTTGAAAAGCACATAGATTGCATGCCTAAAAAATTGTCAAAGTATAATTTTCTACTAAGAAATCTAAAGAAGGTATTGCCAGACCAGGTTTAGTTGCAAGCCTTCCATTCAAAATTTCAGGCGACAGCAACATATGGTGTCTTGGTTTGGGGTCATTCAGCCGGTGCAAGTAAAATCTTTGGGATGCAGAAGAAAGCTCTGCGGATACTGGCGGGCTTGGGTTTCCGAGATGATGGCAGACCATCTTTTATCGACTTGCACATATTCACTGTTCCTTCTAGATACATATACGAATATATACTTTATGGACATAAAAGCACCAATTCTTATAGAACAAATGAAACTTACCATCACGACCCAACAAGACATGACTTTGAATTAGAATAGAATATCTAAGATTAAGAAGATCGCGATTCTCAGTGTATTATTACGCTCCTCTATTTTATAACAAGCTTCCTCCCGAAGTGAGGCAGCTGCCAGTTCTCAAGTTCCAGGAAATGTTGAGAACCTTTTTGGTGGGAAGAGCTTTTTATAAAATTGACGAATTTTTAAGCTGTGATAAGAAATATTTTATCAACTGAAGAAAATTCATAGTTGTAATGTCTAGGGACTTTGATACTCTAGATGTACTTTTGACACCCCTCTTGACGTAAGGAATAATTACCTTTGTAATTAATTACTGTAATATATATTTATCATTTATCGTAACTCAAACTAACCCAAACTGTAATTAGAATCAACAATCAACCCTTTACCGTAACAGTAAAGATTGCCTGTATTGCCGACAAATAGGAGCTACTTCCTTAGATACCGT